>JAOQMR010000006.1:17196197-17224339 GCA_027563865.1 Erythroxylum pelleterianum | reverse complement strand
GGTCCCCAGAGTGGATCGGACTCGGGTATCGCTTCCCCCAGAGTGGGTCGGATACTACAGACGGGTCGCGGTCCCCAAAGTGGATCGGACTCGGGCATCGCTTGGGCCAGAGTTCCAGGGATGCTACATTCATTGCAGAACTTAGGGATTTAGGGCTGCCCAGCCCATGTTCTAAGGCTTGAATCCATAAAGATGGAACCAAGGTTAGAAGTATGTTTATTTGTAGGATATCCTACAGGTATACAGGGTAATATTTTTACGGTCCTCAAGATAGGAAGATATTTGTGTCGATAAATGCGACCTTTCTGGAGGAAGAATTTGTGAGAAATCACAAAAGAATAATTGAAGAAGTACTAAAGGAGTTAGTTGTTTCATCCAAACCAAGGGTTGATTTGGATATAGCAGAACAAGATGTAGAAATGGATTCAAGAATTGAATCAAAAGAGCAGCCTAAACACCAAGAAGTTCCTAGATGTAGTGGGAGGTTTGTGAGACAACTAGACAGGTATCTAGGTCTAGAAGAAGGCATAATTTCCATCTCAGACCAAGAAGAAATGGATCTCATTACTTATACACAGGCTATTAATGATGTTGATGCAAAAAAATGGCTCAAGGTGATGGAATCGGAAATAGATTCCATGTACACCAATGAAGTCTAGATCCTTATAGATCTATCACCATATGCAAAAGTCATAGGGTGTAAATGGAGCTACAAAAGGAAAAGAGGATCTGATGGAAAGGTAGAGACTGTTAAAGCTAGATTGGTAGCTAAAAGCTATACTTAAAAAGAGGGTATAGACTATGAGGAGACTTTTCTCCAATTGCCATGCTTGAGTCCATCAGAATTCTTTTGGCCATAGTAGCCTATTTTGATCATGAAATATCGCAAATGGATGTCAAGACTGCATTTCTTTATGGGGATCTTGAGGATACTATTTATATGGACCAACTAGAAGGATTCATTGAGTCAGGTAATAAGCATAAGGTACGGAAATTGCAGAGGTCCATTTATAGACTTAAGCAAGCATCTAGGTCTTGGAACATTAGGTTTGATAAATCTATCAAAACTCATGGGTTCATACAAAACCGAGATGAGCCTTGTGTCTATAAAAGGATATAAGAAGGCAAGGTTACTTTCCTAATCCTATATGTCGATGACATTTTGCTCATTGGAAATGATGTTGGAATGTTATCTACAGTTAAGGGATGGTTGAACAAAAAGTTCTCAATGAAGGATTTAGGAGAGGCTAGCTATGTTCTAGGGATCAAGCTTATAAGAGATCGTAAGAACAAACTGATAGCCTTGCCTAAAATAACCTACATTGAGAACTTGCTCAATAAGTTTGCCATGCAAGATTCCAAGAGGGGTTTCACACTTACTAGACATTGAATCAAACTTTCAAAGGAGCAAGAACCTAAGACCCAAGAGGAGGTCGAATGCATACATAACATTCCATATGCTTCGGCAGTTGGAAGTTTAATGTATGTTATGCTTTGTATTAGACCGAATATCTGTTACGCAGTGGGACTGGTATGTAGATTCCAGTCTAATCCAGGAATGGAGAATTGGATTGTGGTTAAGTGCATATTGAAGTATCTTCATAGAAAGAAGAACTTAATGCTTGTTTACTCTGGAAGTAACCTTATTCCAATAAGATATGCATATTTCGATTTCCAATCAGATGTTGATTCAAGGAAATCAGCCTCTGGTTCTATATTTGTTTTAAGAGGTGGAGCCATAGTCTAGAGGAGTGTCAAGTAATCTTGTGTTACTGCTTATGAAGCAGCAAAAGAAGCAGTCTGGCTCTGCAAGTTCCTAAATAATTTGGACGTAGTTCTTAAGGCAGAAAAGGCCATTACACTTTATTGTGATAATAATAAGGCAATGGCTAATTCTAAAGAACCTCGGAACCATAAAGCTGCCGAACACATTGAGAGAAATTATCATCTCTTAAGGGAGATAATACAATATGGTGAGGTGAATATGGTAAAGATTCCTACAGAGCAAAACATTGCTGATCCATTTATGAAGACATTGTCTCAAAAGAGTTTTGAGGGCCACTTAACAAGGATGGGAATGAGGGATATGTCAAACTTGCTTTAGGGCAAGTGGGAGATTGTTGGAGTTAAGTAAATATAGTGCCCTAGAAAGCAAGTGCATTTACATATAACTTAATCTTCTTCTAGTTACTTTTGTAATGAAAATATTTATTTTTAATGAAACAAAAGAGTTTGGTTTTATTTGTATGAGGATTATATATCTAGTCATAAGGTACCAAGATTATTTTGTAAGTAATATACATAAACATGGAGATGTATAGGAAACATATATATTATTAGAATCTAAAATAATTGATTCACAGTTGAATAATCCAGTGTTGATTATAGTTTAGACTGTAGTGTTGTGATTTATCTTTGTGCAAGTAAAGGAGTTTACTTTAAGGGAATGATGAGTTTCATATCATGATAGTAGTTGACTATCGATAATGGCAGTATTAAATGAATTTGGAATCACGTATGTTTTAAAGAATAAATTTAGTCATTACTTTAATTATAAAACGTATACCTTAACATTATTTTATTACGAACCACAATCTTGATGAGTGGTGAACTCATATGTGTTTCATTATAATTCTTGATATGATCAGAATGGATTTTTACAGAGTATCAATCCAGTGTCTGCATATTGGAATTATTAATTGAAACATGTATCAGGGAACATTCACTCAAATAATGAGTTTATAGCGATATCATCACTTCTAGATGTTTTACGGAGATTGGTGATTAAACTGATGCCAGTAGTTTGATGGACTAGCTATCCATCAAGTCTTAACACCAAGATAAGATCTTGTGTGTTAATCACCATATAGAGTAAAACAGGAGATCTAGAAGGAAAAACCAATATAAGGGCAAAACGATAATTTTATCCTTTATTGTGCTGGTGGCAATGATATGGTCCATAATAAAGTGTGCAATTAGATATCTTATTTGAAACCTATGTTATTATAATATTTAGTAATTCAAGAGTTCACCTAATTTTCTTTAGTGGAATGAAATTAGGTTAAAAGCTGGAATTAATTCTAATAAGATTAAATTGATTACGGGCTTATTGGAGCTTGAATTATATAAGTCCAATTAGATTCCCCACATGGCTTTTAGAAAGGTTATCAAGCAAAGTAAGAAATATAAATTGAGGTTTTAAAGCCTATGATTGAATGTTGTCCTTACATTAATTAATTGTTAATTAGAATCCCAAATGAACATTTGATATTGGGCTTGACTTTAGTTTGATTAGATTAATTAAATTAAAACAAAGTTATTAAAGAAAAAAGAAGGGCATATTTTAGTTTTTTATAGCTAAATGTGCAGCTGCACATTTAGCATTGAATTACTAAATTTAAGATGGTTTTTTATCATCATTGAATGGAGTAATGATTTTATCATTAAATGGTTTAATGGTTGTATTTTAATGATGGCATGTAATGTAACCTTTTTAGCATTCATTAGATTAAAGAAGGAGGAGGTGCATTTGATGTACTATCTCCCTTCTTTCATCTCATAGCCAAAATTGAGAGGGTCTTATTTAGGTCATTGGTCTTTTTATATAGTCATCTTAAAACAAATGAGAAGAGTCTCATTTATTGGCCTCTTTATGATTGATTAAAGAGTGACGTGATGCATTAGATGCAAAACATTTCTTTCTTTCATGTTTAACCAAAATTGAGAAGGAGAGAAGAAGGTGTTCTTGCATTTTTTGACTCAGTCTCTCCTCTCTTATATAGCCTAGCTGAAACTTGAATGAGAACGTTCTCATTTTTTGGCTTCTTTTTACTAAGGAAAATCTCTTCAAGATTTCTTCGCCTTTCCCACCAAAGGATCATGGTAACCAAGTTGTCAAGGGAGAACAAGTGGTAGATTGAATTGGTTGAGGATACAATAATGAGGTGTGGATATATTGACAAGGAGAGGATACAAAAGCGATGAGTCAAAGCTGTAGCAAGGAGTCGGTATAATCTCCATCTTGTTCTTATGTTAATTATTTTCCTTATACTGTATCATGTATGGCTAAAACATGTTGATTTGGTTATGTTGTTTCCGTTGTCTTTTGATTTCAGAAAAAAGTTTTGAAATCTACCGTTTTGAGCCAAATCTTGCATGCTTTTGTTTTCGATCCAACACATAATTAGAGAGTGAATTGACTAAAGAAATGCATAGCAACTTAAGCATATGCTTTAGTCTTAAGATTGGTCAATATACATTATCATTAGAAAAGTAGTGATTAGTAGTAGGCACAGGCCAGTGTGATTTTGAGCATTTATAGATTAACACATCTATGTCAGTCTCATTATCTTTTGTCTATGTGTAACCTTCATGACATGTACATCCTAACTTTGCTTTGATTTTCTATGCAAGACCACATTTTTATCATTTGAATTAACATGAAAATGATATAGGAATTTTTTGTTTCATAAGCTACACTAATCAAATAACCTACCCATTGATATGAATTTTCCCTTGTTAAGCCCCCTGAGACTTATTTGCCTTTTCTTTTTATGCTAACACATTACATGCCTTAAACTTAACCAAGTGTCCTACCCACGCCTCAAAGCTAGTGGAGCATCTATTGAGTGTTGTTGTTTGTGGATGTACAAAAGTATAAGTGTGGGGGTATGCATGCATGCGGGTTGGTTATAATTGTTAAGATGTCATTTTGTCGATGAGCTCCAATATTGATGTAGCTTCTTTAAATTTTTGTTAAAAAAGAAAAAAGACAAAGAGAAAAAAGAAAAGAAAAGAAAAGAAAGAAAAATATGTTTAAAGAAAAGTATCATGGAGGAAATGTAATTAATTTGCAAAGTTATTCATGATTAGCTTTTCTACTTAACGTTGTATCGAATGATTGATTTGAGTATAAAGCATATGAGGTAGATATTGTTTTGAATGATCACCATTTGTGGTTATAATGTATTGTTTGATATCAATTGTATGAGTGATTCCTTCTAATTGGTTATGCTTCATGTGGTTTATGCTGTGGGGGTTTAAATCTAAGATGTGGAGCATAGTTTTTGCATTCATCATAACTGTGGTACCTAGTTTTGAGTGAATGTTAGTTTTTGCACTTGATACTCTATTGAGTGTTTTCTTGTTTCACTAGCTTTGAAGGCTTTTGCACTGCACTATTCAAACACATCTCACCTTAACCTTTGCCCATATTACAACCTTAAAAAGTCCTTTGATTCATGATTATGCATGTCAATCCTAGTGGTGGAGAAATATCAGCAAAGTCATGGAATGTCATGATTATGAGTGGTGTTTGAGTGTACTAATAGATCATTACTATTTACACACACTTTGTGCAAGTCTACCATTAGATTGCTCAGTTTGTGAAGGTGATGAGTGTTGATTGATCATGAGGTAGAAGCATTGAATGTTGAGTTCTTGTTATGAATTTAAAAGTTAATTCTCTTTGCTTCTGGCTATCTATTCTTAGGGAATACGAAAAATGAGAAATGTTTTGGTTTGTGACTTTGATTTTGTTGTTTTGCCTGAGGACGACAATCCACAATAACTTATTAAGAATTTTGTCAATTGTTTTGATGACCTTTGAGGGAAAAGCAAAATAAGTATTTTGCACTTCTAGTTATAAAGAGGTTTCCAACACTGCATGAAGCTATTATGAGATTGACCTTGTCAATTAAGCAAGGACAGTCTTTTGAAATCAATCTAGAATCTATAATAGAATCCTAAAATACATGAAAAGTAGCTGTTGTTTTTTTAGAATAGTAATGGACACTAGAGTGGATTTTAGATTCAAGGCTCTTTCTAACAAAAATAAACCACTCTTGGCACAGTTAACTTGAAGTCCAAACATCCTGCTGAACATCTTAAAGACATTCATAATAACTAAGACATAAATAGGATCAACTTTGGAGCGTAATTTAAGGTCATCAACAAAACACAAGTAAGATAGTTTGAGCTTTCTACACTTAGAATGAAATTTAAAGGCCTTAGTCCCTTCCATAACTCTCTGTAGTAATATGCTAAAATTCTCTTAGGAATAAAAGCACTTTATGCTAAGCGAATAATAGCCAAGAGTACCATCTTCAATCTTTCGACGAGAAGCTTAGATATCACCTTATAAATAGTATTACAACAAGAGATAGAACGGAAGTCACTTATGAAGCAAGGGTTTTGTTTTTTGGCACTAGACATATGAAAGCATAATTTATGACATAAAGCATTTTTGTGTATTAAAAAACTCTAGGTTAGCTTCCGTGAATAGTTGGCCTGTAATATCCCAAAAATGTTGGAAGAATAAGGCAGTGAATCCATCCAAACTAAGAGACTTAAAGGGATGCAAACTAAAGAGAATTCGTTTCATATCCTGGGCAGTAAATAGAGAGATAAGTGAATCTTTGATGCATTGATCTATAGTACAATAAAAAAGCTAAGAGACATTAGGACTTGGCAATTTAGAGTCAGTTGTCCCTAAGAGAGTAATGAAATAATTTTGAGCTATCTCCATAATGTTTTCCATTTCAACATATTCCCTCCCACTACCATCCTGAAGCGTTGAGATTTTATTTACATTTTTTGTGGGCTAACAAGGTAATATGAAAAAACTTAGTATCAGAGTCCCCCTCTTTTAGCCAATCAAGTCTAGCTTTTTGCTTCAAAACAAAATTTTGAAATGATAGCTCCATTTGATACTCATGCAAGAATTTCAATTCATCATATTTGAGTTCATAATTTTATGTTGTTGTAGCGTGATTTCTGGGCATATAGCAGCTTCTCCTTGAGGTTTTACAAATTGACATTTATGTTGTGTAAAAGAAAATAAAGAGTCAAAGTTAGAAAACTATATAAGACTTACAATATTAAAATTGTTAGAGTTTTTGATTTAAAATGAAAATAGCATTGGAATATATGATACTCCTTATTTAATCTACTTGACCTTTATCGTGATTTTTTGCATTGTTCTTCATACCTTTAATATAACTACTTATTTTTTCAATATTTAGACAAGTTTCCATTTAAATTTCTTCCCTTATATGTATTTTCTACCACTTATTTTGCATTAATCACAATGTTCATAATTGTAATATATTGCACCCAAAAATTTCTAGAAATTACTTAGGCCATCTTACTCGCAATTATACGAGGTAGTTGTAGTGATTACCTAGGGTTGTTTCTTACGGAACTGAAATTCACTTAAATTAATTTCGAACAAAAACAAAAATAAATGCAATCCTAAACACTCTATCCTAATTTGTTGAGTAAAAGACTTTAAAGAAAATTATGCAATTGAACTGAAAAGTAAATTGATTCAACCGGAAGCAAAAACGAATAGATTAATCAAAATGGAAGACTCTTGAGAATTAATTTCACTAATTTATTATCTTATGCATGATTAAGGGAAATGATTAGTTAGTTGTCTTACTAAAATTAACAGTTGGGTTCTAAATCAACTCGAATAATAAACTAATCTAACTTTCGTATTCAGCAAGTTATTATCAGAATTAATTATGGAAACCCGATTACTAATTACCACTTAAGTTAATATATTTCTAGTTTTTAACCTAAGCGTATATAGTTTCTAGTTTTGTATTAAACTTCTTCTCTAGATCCTTTGTTTAATACTAAAATGATGCAAAGGTTTGGTTGTGCCATTACACCCCATTCAGTTTAAAACCACAACAATTAATGAAACAACTAAATCGTAACTCAATCATGTATAGTTGATTAAAATAGCTACATTAATCCTCAAGAAAGAAATTCAGCCCATCATAGCATAAATATGGTTCATCATTCTCAAACACTTAGATCCCATTTTTATGAATGTAAGAAAATTATTTAACCTAAAAACCAAGTAAATAACCAGATTAACTATGAAAAGAAAACAAGTAACAATCGGCTAAGTTATAGAAGTAACAAGTCCACTAAATAACAAGAAACAATGTGACAGATGATAAACAAAGTAAGCAAACAGAGATCGGGTGAGTGAGATGCGGTGGTCTCTTGCCCCTCTCAAGCTTCTCGCATTAACTCTCGCCTTCTCCTTCAAATTGTTCTCTCCAGATGGTCGAAGACTTGTTTATGCTTCTAGCCCTCTTCCTTGTTTCTATCTACTTCACCGACTCTCTCTATTCTCTTCTCTTTTTCCCTTCTTTTTTTTATTTCCTCTCTGTCTCCGAATGTGTCTGTGTGTAGAGAATGAAGAATAATTGGAATGAATGATGTCACCACCACCCTCCTATGCTTTCTATTTGTATCCTCGTCTAGGTTTAGGTTTTCGTGCCTCTTCAACCTATAGCTACCATGTAATAAAATGGATAGATTAAAGGAGTATATAAGAATTTGTCGTGAGGGCTGGCCACCACCTTTCTTATTATTATATTCTTCTTCTTTTTTCTTTCATGCAAAGTTATGTGAACTTCAATTTTTCACGTTCATGCAATATTCACGCCTTTTTCATTCAATCTATCTCTCATTATGATCAAATCACAAGAATTTGTAACAAAAATCAAGATATGAAGGTAATTAAAACCGATAGAAACTAGACACAACAATTATCCCACACTTAAACTATGCTTGTTCTCAGGCAAAATAAAGAACACTAAACTATAAAAGCACAAACAATGAAAACAATGATTTTCCCAAATAATAATCAAAGATAGCAACAATCATTTCAATAAACATAACTTAAGAGCTTGAAACTCATAATACTCTGTGAATAGACTATTCTCCGCATGCTTAGTCAAAATTAACAAGAACTTCAATTCAAAGAACCATTCACAAGTACTTCAATTCAAAGAACCATCCACTCAACTCTCCATCCTCTCAAGCATTCAAAGGTAGGATATATTCACTCATAATTTATTTCATGTAAGGCATCTATCATAAGCTTGCTTACTAATCCAATTTTCACAACTGATATCAAACACAAACATCAGTCTAAAGGTTTTTATTTCGGTTATAATGGGGTTGGGCTAAGGTAGGAAAAAGGAAAATCGCAATTTAAAATCACAACACAAATTTATCATTTAAAATAATACGAAACAATGAACCATAAAACACTCAATTCTTTCCTCTCATTTAATAAAATTAACGCTTCCCATTTTTCCTTCTGTCCTTTTCTTTTCATTTTTTTGGTCATCTTCTCTTCCTTCCTTTTCTTTTCTATTTCTTTTTCTTATTCTCTTTTGTTTTTAATTATCTCTTTTCTTTTTTACTTTTTGTTTCTTTCTTTTTGATTTTTTTACTTTTTATTATATTTGCATTTATTTATTTAGAACAAGATCAAGTTTAAAAGAGAAAAATGTAGAGGAGAGATACAAATTATTAAAACCCTACCTATTTCTAACTCAAAAGTTAACTATATGCTATAATTCCCCCACACTTATTCAAACAATTATTCCCTAAACCCAATCATACACATTCAAATGCTCAACTTGCCTTATGGTAGGTACAAAGAAGAGGATAAATAATTAAGGTCAAGGCTTATATTTTGGGTTTAAAGAAAGAAAAAGGTTTCATGTTAAGCTCAAAGGTGGTTCACTAAAGGTAACATCATAGTTGCTTTTCTAGAAAAAGGGGTCAATCCTAATTGCCTTCATCATTTCAACATTTGCATAAGATTATATGATCTTAACTAGTATTTGCAAGCAAGTTCTAGAGTTCCTCAATCATGAAAGAACACTCTCAACAAAGAATACTTGAATTTGGTGTTTAATAGTTTAAAAAGGCTTAAATTCTTACCAAATGAAAATTTTCATTCATCTATCACAATAAGCTAATGTCCTTTTATCCGAAATCCAAGTTAATCAGTCTAAGCATGCAAGTATACTTATTCACTTATATTATGGATTGCTAATCCATATTGAGTTCATTTAATAAACATGCATCTTTAATTACTAAATGGGAAAACAAATACACAACACACAAATAATAAATAATAAATATTTTTTAACTAATACTCCCTCCACACATAAACATCACATTATTCGTAATGTGATATAAAAAAGTAAAAGAGGGGTCTAAGACAAAAAACAAAAATTAACACGAACAAAGACAAGCATTAAAAACTTAAAAGACATTAAACTAACAAGCAATAAAAATAATAAAAGAAAAGAGATAGAAATACGACACAAAAGTGTGGGTAGTGGTTGCGTTGATGCAATGTGAAGCATAGTAATAAGCATGGTGTCCTACATTGAGGAGTGGAGATAACTACGAGGAAGACAAATAGAAGAGATTTAAAAGTAGGTTTGTGAACACAAAGCAAATAGATTAAGTTAAGTTTCACTAAAAAGAACTGTCAAACAACTAATTGAAAAACAAAACAGAAATTATAGAGGTCACGTCCCATTCAGGGCTTCTTTAATGTCTTTTAGCTAGACACTTCAATTGTTATGCTAAAGGTGGATCGTTCAAAGTGATCGACCCACTGTTGGCTTCTCTTTATTGATCTTCTTCTCCAAGAAATTGCCAACCTTTCCCTTAGTTGCATCATTCAACAATTGATAGCACTTATCAATTTCTCTCACCAAGTCTGGCCCTTTTTCTTCCTTTTCCTGCAAGGCAAAATCACAATATGTAGCATCAATAGGTTCAATATTAAAGATTAAAAATTCTACTATTTCTCCCAAAATAGTCATGCTAAGTTTCTTGTTCTTCACATCAATCAACGTATTGGTAGTGGCCATAAAAGGCCTCCCTAAGAGTATAGAGTGCTCCTTTTCTTTTCCTTCACTTCTCCCATATCTAGGACAGCAAAGTCTACTGGAACAATCAATCCTCCAACTTTCACTAACACTTCCTCTATTATTCCGTTCAGATAATGGACTGACCTATCAGCTAATTGTAAACACATGTTCATATGTTTTAACTGTATTAGATCTAATTTCTCATAAATAGAGTGAGGCATATGGATTATGCTCGCTCCAAGATCAAGCATACCTTTAACCTCATCACTATTACCCATTGATACTTTCATGATAAAACATCCCAGGTCTTTTAGTTTGAGGCATAAATGTTGCTGCAAAATTGTATATAACATCCAATTACTTATGGAAGGGTTAGAATGGTAAATATGAGTGATTAATGAGAGTTAGAGATGCATTTCCATGTTCATGCATAATATGCTATACATTTATACATAGTTGTTGCACATGAAAATAATTGTACATGCATTAATGAATAATTCCGGGTATAATTTGATTGAGTTGTGATCTTTGGGAGTTTCATGAATTTGAATTTTTGTTTATACTGGATATTCTATTGGTTGGTAAGAATATGGTATTTGTGAATTTTGGTAAATTTAGGAATAAATTTTGGAAATTATAGAAAATAGGAAAAAGAAATCAAAAGAAGCTTTGGAGATAGTTGGATTGTAAAGATGAAAGTTAAGGGAGTTAGTTTCAAAAGAAACTAAGTTAGAGCTTAGGTAGTGGGAAAGTGACAAGTGTCACTTAGGCTTTTATACTCTTGGTAGAAATAGGTTACTATTCTTTGAGAGTTGACAGGGTAAGTCATGTCTAAGTCCCTTCGTTATTATCATCTTTTTCAAACTTTCTTTTGAAACACAGAGTTTTCCATCAAATACCTTCTAAGAGACATCTATGTTTTTCCTTTCCTTCACCAAACCCACTTTGCCATTTGTTTCCTCTACCCTAAGAAAAACTAGAAGTTGTTCATTGAACTCAGTGGAGTACATAAAACGTGTGGAGTTTAGGGCTTGAATATTTTGGAGTTTTCAGCAGGAAAGTGGTGAAGAAATCCTTTAGAGTTGGGGATTTGTGAAATAAAGTTGATAAGTTACTATCTTTTGCATGGAAAATAGCATTTACGTGTTTATTTTGTTGGGGATGAAAAATCTGGTTATAGTGTTAATTTAGTGTTTTGAAAGATTATGAGCGTTGGATGTCGTAAAATATTGAAAGGTTGAAAATCTGGAAAATGTCCACTGAGTATGCTTCGGTCTGTTAGCTATAACTTTTTCTCTAGTTATCCAAACAAGATGATTCTTGATTTGGATTAAACTAGAACGTAAGGCTACATTTCTTATAAAGACATCGAATTTCAATTCTATCTCTGAGAATCTCAAAACTTGTCATGAAGTTAAGAATTTGGTGCAGTATGTTGGTGTATGCTTGGGAAATTAGTTTTCGGACTTTAAGGGAAAAATTTGGGATTGATATAAAGCGATTTTAGCCAATATGCCTTCTAAAAAGTTGTAGATCATTCTTTCATCTTTCCAACGGTATATAGTATAAACATTTTCGACATCGGAGTCAAAATTCATGATCCTTATAAGTGGAGACATTCTGAGGAAGAAATGAGACGGAAGAAATGAGACGAAAGAAAATGAGACAGAAGAAATAAGACAGAAGAAAATGAAACGGAAGAAATGAGATGGAAGAAATGAGGAAGATGAGATGGAAGAAAATGAGATGGAAGAAATGAGACGGAAGAAAATGAGATGATAGAAATGAGACGATGGAAATGAGATGATAGAACTGAGGCGATAGAACTAAGATGATACAGAAGTCAGACGATAGAATTGGCCTTCGAGGTCTTTATGAAAGTTGTAGATCTTGAAGTCTCTTTCCAATAGTCCAAAACCGAAGTCAATCCGACACCTGTAGTGAGAGTTATGGCAATTGCGCCAAGGCATGTACAATATGAGTAAGGACATGAACATGTTGGATTCTTTTGGCCATAACTTCTTCTCTAGACATCCAAACGATTTGATTTTTGAGCCGTTAGATTCGTAAGACATTGATCTACATCTCCACCAAGAATCATAGCTATCTGAAATGAATGGGGAGAGATTGAGTGAAAAGAGTTGGACAGGTACAGTGAGTATGGTCTTAAAGGATAAGAACTGGTGTTAATCAGTTGAACTTACTTCAGTATTTCGATGGTTTCTGGAGCTCTATTGATCCAAATGAGATCAATTTTATGACGGATAGTACCCGAGATTATCATGTACATGCATTGTACATAATTCATGCTATAAATATGCATTATTGAATACTTATGATTGTGCAACTTGTGATATTGTGTACATTATTTGTTATAGAGGAGCAACTGGAACGTCAACCTCTAGACGTTGCCGGATCTTCCAGGCATTAGCTTCGGGAGCAACTTGTGAGTCAATCTAGATGTTTTCCTAGGATTGATCTATTCTAAATAGTCTTGATTTGTTTAAACTTCCTTATTATTAAAATATTATGTTTTGATTCTGAATTTTGGACTTGAAGTCCGAAGAGTAAAATAGTTGGGCACGTATTGGAAGTGTTTTGATCCATTGTGACATTCTGTTTGTATGTGATATGACATGATCTGTATGTGATGCATTTCATAAAATGCATGCTCAGATAAAGGCGTTGTGACTTGAGTAGCCAGTTTGAAGCACTTCCACGTAGAGCTTTGCTCCGTGATCTCTGATTCTGCACGTTGAGCTATGCTCCGTGAACTCTGTTCTGACTGAGCCCTATGGGCCAGTATTTGTGTAAATGATGGACACTCAGTCATAACAATAAGAATGAAAACGAGTCTTATGCATAATATTATAAGACTGAAAATCATGAATGGTTTGGAAGGTGATATTGAATGACTATGTGATATGCCATGATATATGAGTATCTCAACAATACATGTATGCTTAAAATGAGTATTTATGCAAAATGTGATATGTGTATAAGATCCGGTGAATTCATCAATGATGGTTCATTCATCAATGATGTTCACTCATTAAGTTCGCAAAACTCATCAAAATTGCAACGTTGTCTTTTCAGGACCGAGAGACGACTCTAATTACTGAGGGCTTCACTGCCGTGTAGATTGTGATTTGGCTAGTGAAGTCATGGCTCAAAGGTCGGTCAGCTAGGACTTTTGGATGGCTTAGATAGATTTGATACATTTCCTCTTTCATGTAGGATTTTTTGTATTAGGTTTTTGATGATGTACATAGGGAAACATGCGAAAGACACAATGTAGTCATCGATTTTGTGAAGTGAAATGAGGAAAAAGTTGGTATTAAAAATATTGCGATTTTCTTATGATTCTTTATAAGTGAATAATGATATTATGCCATATGAAGTGAATGTAGTGATCGAACGTAGCTCACCCTTAACGTAGGATATGTACCGGAATGACCCCCGGGCGTCCCGGTGTGTACCCTGCGATAAGGGGGCGCTACATTGTACTTGATACTTCTAAAACCAACACATTTTTAATAGGCTCAAACTTTCATTTCTTAGTGCTTAGCTCCTTGAAGAACTTGAAATAAGTCGGAATGTTCCTAATCACATATAACAAGGGTAGATTAACATTAACCTTACAAAGCATGCTATATAGATAGGAAAACTGTTTATCTTGTTTCGATTCCTTAAGGCGGCTTAGATATGGAATTGGTGGTCGATAAGGATCCTTCGCCTTATGTAGTTTTTTTCCTTCATTGTCCTTGAAGTCATGTTTAAGTTGCTTACCGTTTTGAATGTGACTTAAAGAGTTTCTCCCATTGCTTTTCTCATTATGCTCATCTTCTTCTTTGGTGAGGCTTTGTTTCTCTTAATTATTAGTATCAGACATATTAGAAGGAAACTCAGCATAATTGTCAATCGCTTTACCACTTCTCAGAACAGTAATTGCTTGGGCCAGCTCGAGTTGACTAGGCAACCTTCCCTTTTGATTATGATGCATTTGAGTTGTAAGTTGCCTTACTTGAATCTCAATCCTCTTGTTATAAGGAGTTGAATCTCTTGTTTATCATTTCTTGATACTGAGTTGTGAACTAAATGAATACATTTAGGCTTTCCTCTAAAGAAGGTTTTCTTGGTAGGTTGTCAAATGAGGATTGTTCTGGGAAAAGTTTGGCCTCTGAAAATTCTAATATTATGGATGGGATTGCATCAGTGGATTGTTGGTCTTCCAAGAGAAATTGGGATGGTTTCTCTAATCAAGGTTGTACATGTTCGAATACGAATCATTTCACTCATTTGGTTGAAAACCGTTAAGTGAGTTAACTTGTTCTTTCCCATCTGCCAAAGGTTCGTAAGAATACGAACAAACATTAGCTTCATGACTAAAAGTTCCATATATACCACACATCTCTTGATTGGGAACGTTTTGGCCTTATAGTTAGCATCTTCGCATGCCTTGTCAACTCAACTAACTGCATAGCCAATTCTTGATTCGAGCTCTCTTCATGAACTCCATCTCTTCTTCCCCTAATGTTATTTTGTTGAGAATTGGCCCCCAACATTTCGAAGATCTCATACATTTCTTCGGTTATCCTCTCTCTTACAGCTCCTCCTACTGCATTGTTTACCGTGTACTGACACTAATGTGTCAACCCATCATAAAAGAATTGGTTTAGCATGTGAAGTGGAAAACGATGGTGTGGCCATTGGATTAGCGAGAGTTTAAAGCATTCTCACGCTTCATAGAATGGCTCTCCCTCCATTTGAGTGAAGGTAGCCATCTTAGTGCACAACTCGGAGGTCTTTTGATAGGTATAGAATTTTCCCATGAATTTGTTGTACACCTCCTCCCATGTAGTCAATGAGCTGGGTGGAAGAATCATCAACAACACCTTGGCCCGATCCTTTAATGTGTACGGGAAACATCTCATTTTGAGTTGATCTTCATCTAAATCATCCAAAGGGAAGGTTGAAGAGTGATATAGAATTTCCGAATGAAGTTCAAAGGGTCTTCATTGGGAACCCCACAAAAAGATGGCATCATGTTGTAGTGAATGTTCTTTAGTTCATAGTTTTTGACTGCCTCTCCCAAACGGATGTAAGAAGTGGCAATACTCCATCTTTTGGTTATTAAATTGATCTTCACACTTGAGTTCCTCGCGATCATCTTCAGAGTCCCCTTGAGGTCTTCATATTCGATGTATGTTATTAATGAAAGGAATGGGTTCACTATCTAGAGATCTCCTTCCTAGCATAGACTAAACGAGTTCACTTCTATAGACCTCCTACCTAGCTTAAACTAACTAAAGGACATGCTAAATTAATAACAAAACACGCAGTAAAACATGTTAATAAAATAAGATAGTACTACATTAATAACGAAAATTAACAAAACACGCTAATAAAATAACACAATAAACACATGCATCTATGAACAAACATAATCAATCCAAGTCACTTAGCAAACAAAAACAATCAAAATTAATTCAAGTTTGAACGCTAAACACTTCCTCGTCAATGATGCCAAAAATTTGTTCTGCCCAAAAAGTTCTAAAAATTACCTAGCCTATCCTACTCGCAAGTATACGAGGTAGTTATAGTGATTATCTAAAGTCGTCTCCCATGGAGGTGAAATTAGTTCACTTAAATTAATTTTGAACAAAAAAAATGCAATCATACACACTCTATCTTGATTTATTGAGCAAAAGACTTTAAAGTAAATCACACAATTGAACTAAAAAGTAAACTAATTCAATCAGAAGCAAAAACATATAGATTAATTGAAATGGAAGACTCTTGAGAATTAATTTCACTAATTTAATCTCCTATACATGATTAAGGGAAATGATTGGTTAGTTGTCTTATTAAAATTAACAGTTGGGTTTTAAATCAACTCGAATAATAAACTAATCTAACTTTCGTATTCAATAAGTTATTATCCTCATTAATTATGAAAATTCGTCTACTAATTACCATTTAATATATTTATAGTTCTTAACTAAGCGTTTATAGTTTCTCGTTATATATTAAACTTCTTCTCTCGATCCTTTGTTTAATACTAAAATGATGCAAGGTTTGGTCATGTCATTACACCCATTCAATTTAAAAACCACATTAATTAATAAGACAACTAAATCATAACTCATTCATGCATAGTTGATTAAAATAGTTACATTAGTCCTCAAGAAAAAGATTAAGCCCATCATAGCATAAATATGGTTCATCATTCTCAAATACTTAGATCCCATCTTTATCAGTATAAGAAAAATATTCAACAAACAAACCAAGTAAATAACCAGATTAAATATGAAAAGAAAACAGAGATCGGGTGAGTGAGATGATAAGCAGAGTAAGCAAACAGAGATCGGGTGAGTGAGATGCGGTCGTCTCCTACCCCTCTCAAGCTTCTCGCCATAGCTCTCACTTTCTGCTTCAGCTTGTTCTCACCAGATGGTCAAAGGCTTGTTTCTGCTTCCAACTCTCCGTCTTATTTCTCTCTTTTTCACTGACTCTATCTGTTCTATTATTTTCTTCCTTTTTTTCTTTTTATTTCCTCTCTGTCTCTTAATGTGTCTGTGTGTAGAGAATGAAAAGGGAATGGGATGAATGATGTTGGCACCACCTTCTTATCCTTTCTATTTGTAGCCTCGTTTCAGATTAGGTTTTCGTGCCCTTTCTACCTACAGCTGCCACGTAATAAAACAGACCGATTAAAGGAGTGCATAAGAATTTGCATGGGCTAGTACCACCTTGCTTATTATTATATTATTCTTTTTTCTTTCATGTAAAATTATATGAACTTTAATTTTTGATGCAAAATTCTCAAAATAATCCAATCAACATGCATGCAATATTCATACTATTTTCATTCAATTTATCTCTCATTCGGATCAAATCACGAGAATTTGTAACAAAAATCAAGATATGAAGGCAATTAAAAGCAATAGAAACACAACATAATATAAAAAAATATGATAGAATATATAAACTTATGAAAAAGCATTAGCATTCATTAAGATCCTTTAAGCTATTAAGATGTAAGAGATAATGGATGTTTTACACCTTAAAATAGTGTGTAACATAGCACCTTGGACCCACAATTACCAATCTTGAAAAAGGTATAGAAGTTGTAAAAGAATAAAATGAAAAGAAAATTGATTTCAAAATTCTCTTCTTTTTCTCTTTAAATTTTATAAAGTTTCATGCTTCACTATCATTTTAGAAATCAAATTAACGTTTTGAACAGATCATCAAATAGAGAAAAGAAAGCAACAAAAGGAAAAAGAAAAAGAAACAAGATAAAAAAAATTCATTAATCTATAATCCTCAAATATTTTCAAAATCCTAATAAACTATTGCATAACAAAAAAAGCTACCTTAAAACCATTTTGTCATATAACATTTTCTTCATTAAACTCTCCATCTGTTCTCTAAAACCATTTTGTCATATAACTTTGAATTTTAGGTTCACAAGAATCTATTATCGCAGCCTCTTAACGCCCAATCGATCTACTTATGTGTGACTGATGCTGTGAATCACAGCTCTCTAAAACATTCCACCAACTTTAGACCGGGAGTTAGTGATGGATTAAGAAAATCTTCTTGTCACCACTTTAAACATATGCAGCTTTATTTTTAAGTAAATTTGGTTTAGTTTATGATTAAATAAGATTTTAATGATTTAATTTAGTTAAATTCTTCAAGTTGGTTTAAAAAGGTAAGTCGATTTTAATTTTTAATTGATTTATGTGATGATATTTGTTACGTATATCTCATGTATCTTGTTGTCAACTCTTTCAACAGAAGTTAGGACCTTTTCTTATTTAAAATTTCAATAATTTTAAAATTTAGAGAATTTTAAAAAATGGGTAAACTAAGCAGATGACTTTTGTCGTTTAAATCTTTTTTATTTATTAATTTTGAACCATTAAATTGCCTATAGAGCTAGGATTTTCTGTCTATTTTACTTTATATCTCTATTCTGTTATATGAATCTCAGCCACTTATTTATATAAGTCTCGTGTAAGTCTCACATAAATAAATGACTAAAATTTATAAGATAAAATAGAAACAAAATAAAATGGACAAAACATCGCTTCCAATGAACACTGTCTTTTAAAGCCCTTCAGATCACCTGTACCTAAATACCCTGTGCCTCTATTCCCCATGATTAACTAATCAATGGCTAGGATGGACGGAGAACAGGGGCACAAAATATTTGAGTACAGAAGAATAGGTCCCTTTTAAAGTGGCTCTAGTTTCCCTTTCATGGTCTTACATGGGACATAAAGTAGCCGATTTTGAGGCCCCAATATTTTGGGAATGGCTGGCAGGTAAAGAGCGGAAGGGAAGATGACACGTGATGATACCCAACCCAAGTATGTTTCAGCTGTCAACTTTCGCAACCATAGTTTAATGTCAGCTCTCGATATTATTTTTGGGTATACAATCCGTTCACTTTGTACGCTCTACCTAAAAAGACCCCAAAAAAAAAAAAAGGAGCAAATGGAAAGAGATTTCTTCTAGGATTATCTCCGTCAGCACATGAAATTCCATGACCCATGGTCATGTCAGTGTAAGTTTATTCTCATTATTATTAAGTATGGTCCATGTAAAAGGTAATACCCTACCACTATCTTATGTTGCCTGCGATGACCAAAGATATGAGTGAGTTTTTGGTTGTTTCAATTTTGGTCCTATTTTTACTGAGCGTTATTGACACTATCGGGCTTGCTCCGGAAGAGTACATTATGTTGTGTATGAAATGTATATGGTTAAATTTACAGTCAGCTCTAAATATAAGCTTAGTCCATGCCTAAAGACATGGTTAGTGCTTCAAAAGTGAAGACATGGAAAAGGATGTGAAGAATGAAGATACTTGCTCAATACTGTCTGAATTACATCAAATGAAAATTGTAAATTTCCAAAATGAAAAATTATGAGCCAATTGGAAACAGGAAACAAAACCCAACCAACACAAACATGCAGATAGGTATACAAATTGAAGGATCATTAACTATATATAATATAATCCACCTTCTGATTCCATCCTCATTTATTTATGAATAACCCCTTCAAATTATGCTAGTTAATCGCTTCACAAAGACGGCCGTCAATTGTGCACGTGCAACACAGTGCCTCCAATCTCTCCATTGTGTCAGCTCCACCCTCCAAGTTTCAGTGAACGGGCATGCTATGCAGAACCACGGTCTCGACGGTGAGACCCGGCCCGAACCCGAAAAGGACACCCCAGTCGAGCCCTTCACCCGTGGTGGCCTTCCCTTCTTCAAGACAGTTCCTTCTCATCTCATCCAGGATGAAAAGCACGCAGGCACTAGACATGTTCCCATATTCACTCAGGACCTGCCTTGTTGCTCTTAATTTTTCCTCTTTTAGACCAAGTTTGGCCTCAACCTGGTCGAGAATCGCAGGACCACCGGGGTGAGCAATCCAGAAAATGGAGTTCCAGTCTTTGATACCAATTGGAGTGAAAGCTTCGACCAAGCTTTTCTCTATGTTCTTGGAGATCAACCCTGGAACGTCCTTTAACAAGTGAAAGGTAAGACCAACTTCACGCAAGTGCCCATCAATTGCACCGTCGGAGTCGGGCAGAATTGTCTGTGCTGCCGACACCAACTGGTACAGCGGACGTTCAATGGCGGTGTCGGGATCTGCTCCGACGATGATCGCAGCAGCCCCGTCGCCGAATAGAGCTTGGCCAACCATAGAATCCAAGTGAGTATCAGATGGTCCACGGAATGTGACAGCAGTAATCTCAGAGCAGACGACAAGAACGCGTGCACCCTTATTGTTCTCAGCCAAATCCTTAGCCATACGGAGCACCGTGCCTCCGGCGAAGCAACCCTGTTGGTACATCATGAATCGTTTGACTGAGGGGCGGAGGCCAAGAAGCTTGGTGAGTTGATAATCAGCTCCAGGCATATCAACACCTGAGGTTGTGCAGAAAACGAGATGGGTGATCTTAGATTTTGGTTGACCCCATTCCTTAATTGCTTTGGTAGCTGCTTCCTTCCCCAACTTTGGGACCTCCACGACCACAATGTCTTGTCGTGCATCGAGAGAAGATCCCATGTATTTGCATATGTTGGGGTTCTCTTTGAGAATTTCTTCTGTTATATGCATGTACCTTTTCTTGATCATCGATTTGTCGCCTGTCAATGAGAAGAAATTGTATATATAAAAACCGTAAGTACGAGACCATTGCTTAAGGACAAGGTCATGAGCATACAGTAGAAACACTGTTGACAATCACTAGCAAATGAAAACGAAAGAGAAAAGGAAACAGGAAACACTTACACATGCGCTTGAATTTCTCTTTGAGTTCAGTCATGTGCTCGCTGTTGGTGATACGAAAGTAGTAGTCAGGGTAATCTTCTTGATATACACAGTTGGCGGGAGTGGCAGTGCCGATAGCCAACACAGTGGCCGGACCCTGAGCTCTCTGGGCCTTTCTGATGTCGTCAACGGTGGCCATTGGGATTGACTGTGGTAAGAGTGAGAATAAAATAGAAGACAAAAACCAATTACAGGAGGCTGGGGTAGGGAGTACAAGGAAAGAAGCGTTTCCTGTGGTTTTATAGGCATCCGATCCGAGTGAACAAAAAAGGATGGTTACTAGGTTAGGTTAGATAGACGGTTAGCTAGGCGCCCACGTGCGTTAAGGTTAGGCATCAGCACTCGGCAGTAGTAGGTACAGAAACACACTCCATTAACCGACTGTTTTTGGCTAAATCATCAGATCCTTGCTTTCCTTTCGGTTCGTTCACATCTTGTTTAATAATAAGGTCATCGAGGAAGGTCTTGTCCATTGCTCTTGGCACGTATATATTCCACTCGCGATAATATCTTCCCCTTCCATGTACATTTTGTTTCTATTTTTCCCCTTCTAGGTTGGTATTGAAACGGTCAACTCGGCCGGTTGCATAAACCAAATATATGTTAAAAAATGGTTTCTAAAACCTTGTTGACTGGGAAGCCTAATCAAATGGTGTTCTTTTGCCTTATGGACAAATTTAAAATTTCACCAATTTTTGTTATAGTTTTTTTTAATTACATTAGATATCCCGACTTAGTCAGACTAATCCTAAGTCCCTATGACCCCACAACAAGCTCCTAGAGGATGTAAATCTGAAACTTCAAGATCTCTCAGTGACCTACGTAGCCTGCACACTTCTGCGCACAAGGAGCTGTGCCTAGGGAGCTAGAGGATCATCAATAAGAACATGCCTATTTCTCCTCCTTTAGCGTGACTCAAACTCAAGACCTCATTTTTAGGAGAGAGTCTTAAGTGAAGAATCTGGACTAAGTGGTCCACCCCTCGTTGTTATAGTTGAACTCTAAAACAAGGTAGACAAGGTCAATTGGTATTTAATTTAGTTTTTGAATTTAGACTAAACCAAAACAAAAATGATATAAAATGAACTCATTATTATTCTATTCCCAGTAATTAACGAAGAAGCATGATATTTTCTCAAAATGAATACAGGTCATAGTTTCGCAAAAGGGCATGTCATATGCTAAATCTTTTATTAGGACTCATTATCAGACAAGGAGCTAGAGCTCCTAGTTACTCCCATATCTGAAAGAAAGCTTTGTACGTCTCTTAATTAATATAGGTCACACAACTTTATAAGTATTCATCACTTGACGCTAACACTTCCAATTTCCATTATATAAGATGCTATTTTATGGTTAATAATAAGTTGTTAACTAACTAATTATATAATATATATTTTAGTTAATGAGATAGTCCCAACTCAAAATATTAATAACTTGTAAAGGTTATATAGTTTATTCTAATGAAATGATTTTTTTTCCCCTTTGTCTTTCACCATATAATACTACACAGATGTTTAAAATGATGAAGCCTAATATGAAAAATCACCCTGAATCTCTCTAGCAAAACTTTCATCAAGTACTAGATAGCCTACCCTTAAACAAACATGCACGGTGGTTAAAAAAATCAATTCATTCTGGACCAAAAAAGAAACACAGTTCACCATCTTCCAAATGGCATAATGAAGCAAAGCAAAAGCAAAAACCCAAAAAATAAAAGTAGAACACAAAACCCAAACACACAAACTCAAACAATGAAAGCAGAACATAAAAACAGTGCATAAGGTGAATGACTTACCTGGACGGATGAACAACCGAAGATGACCACAACAAATGACGAAGATGAACAACGTTCGAGGCTTTTCAACACAAAAACCGAAGGGACAAATGATGACTAACGATGAAGACAAAGACAGTTTCTTTTTCGTGTTTAAAATAACAAAAAACGATGTCATTTGTAGCGGAACAAACGACGTCATTTTCGTGTTAAATTTAAAAATTACAGTTAACATTTGGCGACGATTTCAAAAAAAGTCGCCAAAGGGTTGACCATTGACGATGATTTATGAAAATTGTCACCAAAAGGCTAACCATTTGGTGACATTTTCCTTAAAGCGTCACCAAATCTCATATATATATGTATACTTATATTTATATATTTTAACAAAATTTATGTATTATAGAAATTCTATAAATTAGTATAGAGTTTATATAGAATAAATAGAGTTTTGTGACACTATATAAACTAATCGAATCATATATTTTAAAAGAGAAAAATAAAAAGCATAAATCTATGTAATATCAATTAGTTTTGAGTTTATTGTTTTATAAAATTTTGAAATAACATTGTTGTTAGCTAAATTTATTTTTAGACTTAGAATCATTGTCAATAATATTAAATTTGATTTTTATGAATATGATATTAATACTTATTATTGACTTCCATTTTTATTATATTGTAATTATTTTTAATTATATTGTAATTGATATAATTATATATGCTAGTTAATATAATGATATATGAATTTATAGATAATAATTGTAACTGATATAATCACTAATGAATGTATAGATAATAGATAAATGTTCTCATATCTTAGTTATTATATTATTCTATTTAATCATAATTCTCTATTTTTTATATATAAATTCTATACAGTTGTATAGAATTTGTATATTATGTGTAATTTTTATAATATGTAAAGTGCAATATATAGCAAAAGGTGAAGCCAAAATCATGTCATTTTATGAAATTGAAAACTTAATTACCCAAAGATAGGACAAAAATTGTTTGGATAAAGCCTACAAATAATTAGGGGCCAAAACAAGGCCCATTTTTACAAGTAACAGACATTTTAGAAAGTTCTATTAAGATTTACATCAACAGTCTAGATGAACTAGAAGGTTCAATAACATTTGCATTAAATACATTTAATATCACCCCTAAAACATACTCTTACTTCTCTTCACCTTCAGTAAGCAACAATAGCAACAACAATAACAACCTAGGCCTTATCCAAACACCTACCCTTCACTCTCCATTGTCTTCTTCATCTTGTTCCTTTCTAAGTAATTGTTCAACTATGTTCACTTCTTTAGTTTCTTCTTTTACTTCATCTTATGAGGATTGGATTAACTGTTAAAACTTTTCCTTTAACACTAACAACCACTATTGGTGAAGATGGTGTAGATTCGTATTCATTTTTGGAGGCTCATAAAGATTATAGGTTTTTTGTTTTTTAGTCATATCACTTTTATCATATGAAGTTGTCTCAGTTAGCAAATCACAAAATTAATATTGCTAAAATGTTGTAACAAATTTGTGGGGAAGTGGGATATTTGTGTACATGAATAATTATCTAAGATCTCCAAATTCATTTACGTATGCAATAGTATAAACAAATGAAAATTGGAGGTGAGATTACAACATTAACTTTTAGTGATATTTTTTCTACATATGATACCATTATATAACCATAACTTGTTAGAAGTGATGACATAATTATATGCTTTGGCATGTGGGCCTCATATGTAGGAAAAAAAATATAGGTTGCATTGTTAATGCAGTTATATTTCACATAAAAGATCATGATAGTCAACTTAGAAGCTAAAATTATGGGGTTGTTGAGGGACAACATAAGGATGATTTTATTGACTTCTACGTTGTTATCTCTGAAATAATAAAGATATATTACATTAAGGATAAAAATTTTGACAAATGGATTAACATAAAAAGTGAATGGCAATATTACTAGCATCAATGTTAGTAACTTGATTGAGCTCAAGTTTACATTATTAATTGGCTATATTTTCATAACTGTTGGTACTTTTTGACTCCTAATTGCGACTTTTGTGCTTAAATTAGTTCCTTATGTTGAGCTCATATTATTTGCAATTTGTTAGTAAAATTGTTACAAATTGATATTAATTGCATTCTAATTTTTCCAAAGGACAATTGATGCTGCAAATTGTGATTTAATTGTAGGAACACAAAGGAGTCAAACATGCCAAGAAGTCAACAGGTCGTGAACCTTCCCGCACGTCGCGACGCATCCAGCAGAAAGACCAGGCACGTCTTGACGTATGCCCCTTTCCACGTCGCGACGCCTCGACAGACAATCACGTCGCGACGCCTTGACAGACAATCACGTCACGACGTCAACAATTCAGTACACCGCGGCGAGCATACAGTGCCGCACGTCGCGACGCACATTAATTCACACGTCACGATGTGCATGCGGGCACCCGGACTCTAAATAGAAATTTCTTTCACTGTACTGACCCGGCCCGTATCCATCATTTATAAAATTGCCAAATTAGGTCATACAGAGGGAGGCTGGTTATTAAGCAAAGAGCTTTTTATCAGATACACAGAGTCGGCCACACAGAGAACATCACCGAATAGGAGAGATAGCGATTTTTGTACAGTTTCGGAGCCACCAGAGGCGACAGACCACCTCACTGTGCCATCCTCATCATCACCCTCGATCATCACTATTCATTGATCGCCAAAAACCTTACGCCACCTTCCTTGTCAGTCTTTGGAGCCATGGTTAGCGTCATGATTTCATCAGATATGGACATCACCGGAGTTATGCATGGCTAGGCTTCCGATCCTCTTGAAGATGTAGCGATGGCTTGAGTTCACGGGCTTCAAAGGGGAGTAGTCAAATATTGTCTGGAATTTAGTTACATTATTGTAAAACTCTGAGTTAGAGATTACAGTAGCATGATTAAATTAGCATGGTTAGGGTTTAATCATATGTTGAACAATATTTTGTGACTTGGATACTGTTTATGTTGAATCTTGTGCTTGAATATATGATGTCTCATATATGTCTTAGGTGATTGCATTAATCTTGATTATCTGCATGGTTGTGTTTGATATGAATGATTGTGTTTGATCCGATGACCAATTGCATGAACAAACCTATTTCACACACTAAGGTTTTTAACAAGGCTTTAATTAAATGGTTATTTAATTAATCCCTTGGACTTAAGGGGTCTCTTAAGGTTGATTTTTTGGGAAACTTAGTGGATCTTATCCCCAAAACTTTATACCGAACCGTGATAGCCTAAGCTCATTTTTAGAGGAATTTATCCAATTTGATTACAATCTGAGTTTTTGTTAATTTCATAATTCCCAAAAATCTAAAAATATTCTTTTATACATTTTTCTTCAATTTTAATTACTTTCCTCAATTTTGATCAACTTGCAAATCCCCCAACTTTTTATCAGCTTTTATTGCATTTGTTTGACTTAGGCTAGCTTTAAACCATTCTTCGTCGGTTCCAAAAAGTGAGACGACCCAAGGTTACAACTTATACTGCAATCTTGGAATTTATTGTTTTTGACCGGTTTCCAAGGATCGATCTTATGATTGAACGACGAGCTGCGATCATAACTCATGGCATAAAAATGAACCATTTGTGCTTGGAAGTTAAGTGAAGCAACTATTTAACCTTAACGACATTGTATTAGGTAACAATTGGAAAGTTTTTCAAAAGTTTTAACACCAAAATCTTTTTTATTTTTGTGAAAGGGAAAATGGTCCAATAGATTAAGATGGTGATGAAGTATATCAAGAGATGAATCGCAGCTAAATAATTTAGCTCTCAAAATAGAAGATGAGGATATATCATCATTCCATAGGAGCGATGTTGATCCCAATATACTAGAAACAAATGAATTACAAGGCAATCTTGTTATAGGAAGAGATGAAGAATATATTAAGCATGAATTATATGATGATGATACTTTGGCCGAATATAATAGTGATAAAGAGTCCAATCATAATGCAATTAATGATGATAATTTTGAAGATCTTGATCATGATGAATGAATCATAAAAGTTCTCTTTCTATTATCTTATTACAATGTTAATAACATTTACGTTGTTAATGTGATTAATGTTGATGATTAATATATGTTGATTATAATGATTGAATGTATCATGAAAGTTCTCTTTATATTTTCTCAAATGTAATGTTGGTAATATTTATGTTGTTAATGTGTGTAATGTTGATGATTGAATGTTGTTATTGCCATTAATGTTGATGATTGAATGTATGCTGATTATGATCATTGAATGTATCATGAACTGCTCTTTCTATTATATCAAATGTAATGTTGGTAACATTTATGTTGTTAATATGTGTAATGTTGATGATAAAATGTTGTTAATATGATTAATGTTGATGATTGAATGTTTGTTGATTATGATGATTAAATGTATCATGAAAGTTCTCTTTATATTATCTCAAAGGTAATGTTGTTATTCTGTGTAATGTTGATAATTGAATGTTGTTAATGCAATTAATGTTGATGATTGAATGTATCTTGAAAGTGCTCTTTCTATTGTCTCAAATGTAATGTTAGTAACATTTATGTATTTTTTTATTGTAGATGTATAGAACATGGTAGAAACAAAGGAAAGAAGGCGATAACTATCAAAATTATAGATTAGAGGGATGCGCAACTTCAACCAGATCAATCAGATGGTGCATAAATTCAATTCCTAGCCAATAATAACATTCTAGCTCAAACAATAATGAAATTAGTCACGCAAGTTTAAAATTTCTAAGCTGGCAAATGAATATATATATATAAAGAGAGCGAGAGATATTCAAATGTATTTCTTTTTCTTACCATATTCATTTTTTTAGCCATCGAAATAGAGCTGGCTTTAATACGTAGGCACAACAAAGCAACAATAATATTATGCCTTTAATTTATATACAACTTCATTCTACCTCAAATAACAATGAAGCAACTACTATAGGTTTGTTAATCTTTAACACCTTCAACTAGACTTATGCTCAAATATATATTTATATATTATAATATTTTCTTATCACTATTGATTTGTTGTCAGGTATTAATGTTAGTATTAGAAAAAGAAGCAGAGGTAAAACTAAAGGTTGTGAATTGTAATGAATGAATGTTGCAATGAGTTGATGAATAAATGTTGCAATGAGTTGCAGGTTATCTGTTGGGTCTGCGACGTCTGCTCGGCCCCAGGCCACAGGATCGACGAACCCAGACACACACAGTGCCGAGTACCCGCACAGATCACC
>JAOQMR010000006.1:17159536-17196097 GCA_027563865.1 Erythroxylum pelleterianum | reverse complement strand
GTGGGGTTAAAATCTGTGCGGTACCTGGATCCAGAGCAGGGCCTCCCAGTGGGGTTAAAATCTGTGCGGGTCCAACATTATCAATACATATTGACACTCAGCAAGGTCGTCCTGTAGACAAGGTCTAATCTGCAAATTTGTTAAGTGATTTAGGGATTATTGCAAGAATATAATTACCTTGTATGAAACATGTTAAAGACTTGAAGAAAGCCAACTCGCTTGAAAATGCTTTGGTTAAAGTTGCGATATTTTTTCAAAATATTTAACTATATGCAATATTTTTTCAATGATTTTAAGAGTAATTACACTTTTACTTATTGTTCACAGCTGAAAATGAATATTTTGGATATTAAGAACCAAAAATTTCAAATATATTACTTAATTATTGAAACAAAGGACTAAAGATCACCGTTTTAAGTTGCATCAGTATTATAAATCTTTTCCTATTGATGTGGAGGCATGAAAACATATTCCCAAACGAATGTCTAAAGAAAATTGGAATAGTTTATGTGATTATTAGGCTGACTCGAAAGTTCAAGTTTGTTCTCTTTACCTTCATGTTTGTTTCAATTAATCTTGTTAGATGATTTAAAGATTACATTATCTTTTTTCTTTATTTAATAAAATTGTTAGGAGGCAAAGGTCAACAGAGCAAAAATGAAAACACCACATAATCAAGGGTCAAAGTCATTTTTAGTTGTCTGAAATGAATATTTAAGATCTTTGTTTGCAAGTTATATTAATAAACACAAAATTATTTATTATTGCTTGTATTGTTGTTTCAAACATAGTGAGAAGGAACTAAACAGACAGGAGTGTGATAGGATCATACTATATAAAGTTACTCATTATAAGGAAGGTAAAGGATGAATGTCAAAAGAAGTGGGAACCAAATATGTAAGTATAAAAATTTGTTCAATATTTTAGTTCATTTATTAATGTACTAGTAAGTAGTAATATTTGTATTGAATATTGATGTTTTTTTAATTTTAGAATAAAATGCAAGAATTATCAAAGAAATCCATGTCTGAGGGGAATGAGCTCAGTGTAGAAGACATTTGTGATATGGTACTTGGTATACATTCTGGCTAAGCCAAATCTTTCAAACTCAACATATAAAACAATCATTGAACACCTTTAATAGGAAAACAACAAGCTTAAGGTTGGATTATAAGTCAAAGTAATCAGGGAACAAAAAAACTAGAGTAAATTAAGCAAAATATGATATGTTATTCAAAAGATTACTTAGCCCGAATTATGATAGAAATGAAAAGGAATGCGAAGGGTATTAATTCTGTCTCCTATAATTTTTTCTTTCAATTCCTGTATGTATTATAACTTAAATTTAATAGTTTTTTTTTCTCGAATTACAAAATGGATGAAGATGTAACTAATGACTGGTTATGTTGTGAATGATAAAGTTTTGCGATGTTTGCTTTAATTAGAACCAAATGCTTATTGTACCAATACTCACAATATCTTTATTTAATTTTAACTAAGTTTTTTGAATGATTACATGTTCATTAACATGGACAACATTAGGTAGTCATTCGAGTTATGCTCAAATATTTTTATAATCTAAGCGTTTATAATTTGTAAACTGATCTCTTTATTTCTTGTTTTGTCTATAAAAATTGTTAAAGCTGTCATTAATATCTTGTAGAAAAAGAATATGTTTTTGTTGGAATAATTTAATGATATTTATGTAATTTTACTTTATATATACAATACTTGATCTATTGAATTGATAATATTTTAATACGAGTTATTTGCATAATAAATTTACAATAAAAATATATTAATACATTATATATAAAACATATTGTTCAATATCGTGGATTAAAAATGTATCAAATAACATATCGCAACATTATTAAAAACATAGCTTCGAAGATAAAAACATAGCGAAAACTATTAGCTACGTTTTATTTTCTCCATCATTTATTTGTCGCCAATTTTTTCCCGTCAAGTTTCAGAGTTTTAGCTACGATTTGTTAATGTTTTCGTAGCTAATAATTTTTTCTACAATTTTTAAAAGTGTTGCCAACTATGGGGATTTGACAACATTTTGTGTGGCAAAAGAGGAACATAGCTGCTAATAACTATAGGTTATGTTTTTGCAACATTTAGTGACATTTTTTTATAGTTCAAAAATTATTTTTGTTGCATTGACTGCAGAGAAGATTTATATCTTTTACCCGAAATGGCTTTCCATGAGTCATGCATGCCTTTTGTAAGTAATTCTAACAATGATTTCAAAGAATAAATATACATTGATTATATGGTTATTTATTTTGTTAATTTTCATAATTATTATAATTGATATAGACTAAATTATTTCTATGTATCTATAAATTATTTTTACAATATGCAGTAATATTTTAGTCTATAATGATCATGAATGCCACCAAATTAATGAAACTCTATCTTTTTCTTAAATATATAAAACCAAAACTTCCATTAAATGAACATAAATCGAGGATGACTTAATACAAGAATATAACATCGTTACATACTTATTTTTCTTAAATAAAGGAGTTTTGATTGTAGTAATTATGATTATTTATTGAATATATCATAAAGACAATTTGATATAGGATACAGAGGATTAATCTTAAAAGTAAAATGTGGACAGGACTAATATCATCATCATCGTTATCATCATCATATCCCAAAGTCCCGCAATGAAGTAGGGTCTAGGGGGTCTGATAGTATGCAGTCTTATCCCTACATTGTAAAGAGACTGTTTCCAGTAGACCCATATGCAGATGTTACAGGATAATAATGATGTAGGTTAAAAATATAAATACGTAAAAACAGACAAAATATATATATAATGAATATAATAATAAATAAAAAATACTAAAATAAAAAATAAAAAATAAAATAATGATAATGATGATGGTGATGATAATGATGATGATGATGATGATGATGATAATAATAATAATAATAATAATAATAATAATAATAATAACAATAACAATAATAACAACAACAACAACAACACAAAGTGTGATAATAAAGAAACATTAAGGGACTTCTAAGTAGAGTTCTTATCAGACTTTGTCAGGATAGCAGAGTGCTTATCAGACCTTATTAGGACGCTCGATAAAGCAGAGTTATCATCGATACCAGAGGGTTTACTGTTTACGGGTCGCATCATCGCCTACAACTCTCCACCACGTGAAAGGAATCACGACAATGGGAGACACAGAGCAACGACACGGATGAAGACGAGTAATAAGAGTGAAACGCTGTCTACATATGCATGTACTGTATGTATTCGAATATAAATGATTAGCTCAAGTTATAATTAAGTAAAATGAATTTTCATTGATGATGCGTATAAAACTCGTTGTAAGAAATTTCCTGAAAAGCAATATTCATTCTAGTAACTATTGAGAGACAACTTTTAACTCAATGTTTCCACTTTTACATACGTTAAATTTTAACTCAATGTTCCACTTTTAGAAGCATTCATCCTTTACTCCGCAAGTAATCTATCATTGTCTTGGTAAAATATTATATATGTAACACAACAAAACATAAAGTGTATCACTATAATTAGGGAATTAATAAGAAGACGTACATATGCGTTCGAATTTGGCTTTCAATTTTGCCAAGTGCTCGCTCTTGGTGACACGGAAGGAAAAGTCCGGATAGTCAGCTTGAGAAAAGTAAGTTGGTGGAATTGTCGTGCCGATGGCCAAGACGGTGGCCGGACCCTGAGCTCTCTGGCCCTTTTGTCATCTCTTCAGGCGCGGTTGACATTTTGTATAATTAAATTGACAACTCTCTGCCAACACACGGACAAATGATCATATTCATAGCCAAGTCTTTTTGTAGATGGCTTATGTTGGGAAATAGCTAAAGGGGAGATTTAATTACTCTCTACCTAACAAGTCGGTGTAGTTTCCACTTGTGCATTATTTAAGGCATGTCATTATTCTCCTGTCAATAACGAATTGAATTCATGTCATCGTAAGTAACAAAAATCTGCAATCAGATTGTGGGGTTTCCTTATAAGTGTATTAGTAGCGGCTGCGAGTTCTTCTGTTTCAAAAAAAAAAGTATAGTAGCTCCTTTTATTCAAATTGAATTGCCGAGTTTTTCTGTTTCAAAAAAAAAGTATAGTAGCTCCTTTTATTCAAATTGAATTGCCGAAAGAAATTTAATATAACGCTTTAGTTTGCATTCTCCAAAACTAATGATGATATGAAAAACGAACTTCGAAAAATCGATAGTCGAGAGCTCAATTGATGTTGTTTTACACTTTTAATTTAAAAAAATTGACGAGACCGACTTCATTGCTATCCGTAAATGTATGTCATGGATTCTTGGTTTAAATGGTTGTATAGGCAAAGATAGAGATTTGTTCATTAGAAAGGACTAATGATATCACCTTCTAATATATTATGGAAATCCCTTCTTATCGAATCTGACCTCTCCCTTCTGGATTGCTTCTGGTCTAAGCTCTGCAGGAACTTCCCCTCAAGTTTTGGGGCAACAAGTCACGCATCATATTGATAAGAGGGAAATCAAGGAAGTCCTAGAAGCAAATAGTAGGAGACTACTCATCACGTGAAAGGTATAAATATACACCAAGTCATAATGAAGGAGACGCAACAATTGTCTCGCCTCCAATGGATGTCATGAAACCTGGAGCCTCTACTTGGAACACAATACTGGTAGGGTCCTTTATTGATAAGATACTCCCTTTTCAAGTTATTCAAATCTAGGTTGAAACCAATTGATTAAAATTGGGGCTTGAAAAAGTATTGGTTATTGAAGAATATTTCTTTTTATTCAGATTCATATTTTGGGTAGGTGTGCAGGAATAATGGAGATGAGATCTTGACATTTCCAAGACAAGTCACTAGTGTTACAAAGATAACATCCTGAGCTGTCTTTGAAAAAGAATAGCATGAAGAGTGGGTTAGTTTTCACAATATTTCACTTGAATATTGTTCCACAACTACATTGATCTACCTATCTAACTCCTCCATAGGCAAACATATATTTAGAGATGAAAATACGACAAGGCTTTGTAGAATAAGTTATGCAAGAATTTGCTTAGATGTAGGACTCCTTGGCTTTCTCAAGCTAATGAAGTTAGATGAGGATGGAAATCATCAGGAGTCAAAAATTAGGTTATCATATCATGAAGATCTTTTTTCCCACAAGAAAAGAAAATTAGGAAACCTACTGTAAGAATTTTACAAATAGAATATGGTTCTATAGCTCAAATTCATAAGTTTGACGAGGAGAATTAGTCTATGACTTCTTAGACTGTAGAACCAGCAACAATAACATCCCAGTTTAAGTCCCGCTAAAACACTAGGTTTGGGATGTCCAGAAGAACACAACCTTACCATTAACTGATAGAGAAACTATTTCAGATAGACTCACAGAAAAAAGAAGAAGGAAAAACTAAAATAAAAAGATAAAATAAAATAATAATTTATAATTTATATTAAATTATTATAAAAATATAAAATAATAATAAAGAATAATAATAAAGAATAATAAAAGACACATTTTAAACTAATAAAGTTATTAAAAATAAAAATAAATAAATACACTCAAATAAAAATATTCAAAGAGGAAATAAATTAAACAATACAATAAATATAGAACAAGGTAATGAATAAAAACAGAAGATAAAATATGTAAATAAAAATACAAATAAGAAAGAAGACAAATAAATAAATAAAACAAACAAGGCATTATAAAAAAATTTTAAGTTACGTAAGGAAACGCTTAAGATAAATAACTAAGAGAAAAGTAATACTTATTAAATGTTTAGGATAAATACAAGACATAAGATTTGAAAAAACTATTTAAAAGATCTTTGAGAAAGATAAAGACCTCTCTATGAGAGATCCTTTACTAATATCCTAGTACATCAAAGTTTTCTATTGAGGACTACGTCCTCAGTTTGTTCCAACAAAGTTTTATCATTCCTAATCACCTTTCTTTAGTTCTTTTTAGACCTTCCTCTTTTCTTCTTATAGTCCCTAAGTACAATCTTCTCGCATCTTCTTACTGAAGTATCTGGATTTCCTTATGAATTTCTCCTCTTAACAAGTCTGAAGTACCTAAGCCTTGTCTATCTTAATTTTCTATCAACAGTGGACACCATTAATTTGTCTCTTACCATTACATTCCTAACTTTATCTCTTTTAGTAAGGTTACACATCAAACAAAGCATCCTTATCTCTATTACTATTAACTTATGACAATGCACTTGTTTAATAGGCCAACACTTTGTACCATAAAACATGACTGGCCTAATCGTTAAGCAATAGAATTTACCTTTGAACTTGAGTGGTATCTTCTTGTCACTTAAAACTCCTAATGTATTCCTCCATTTAAGCCACCCTAATTTGATACGGTGGACTATGTCTTTATCGATCTCTTCATTACTTTGGATGATAAATCCTAGATACTTAAAACAATCTTTATGTGGTATAACTTTTGAACCAATCTTTACCTCCACATTAAAAGCCATCCTAAAACTTGAAAAGTTACACTTTAAGTGGTCGGTCTTAGTCCTACTTAATTTAAAGTCTTTCGATTCAAACGTATCCCTATAAAGTTCTAGTTTAACATTGACACCCTCTTTTTTCTCATCCATTAAAACAATATTAGCAAACAACATACATTAAGGCACATCTCTTTGGATATTTATGGTGATCTCATCAGTCACTACTGCAAATAGAAAGGGGCTCAACGAGGAGCCTTGATGTAGCTTGATATCGATAGAGAATTACTTTAGATCTCCTCCTATCGTCCTTAATCTAGTCTTTAGACCCTCATAAATATCCCTAATAACTCGTGTATAGGTCATAGGAGCTCTCCTAACTTCTAAACACCTTCATATGATTTCCCTAGGTACCCTATCACAAGGCTTCCCTAAGTTAATAAAAACCATGTGTAGGTTACGTTGCCTTTACCTATAATATGTTATTTATCTTCTAAGGAGATGTATAGCTTCTGTAATAGACCTTTCTGGTATCAAACCAAACTAGCTCTCCAAGATAGGTGCATCCTTTCTCACTCTCTTCTTAATCACCTTCTCCCATAAATTCATGGTATGACTAAGTACCTCTATAATTGTTACATCTTTCGATGTCCTTTTTGTTCTTATATAGAGGAATTAGTATACTAAGCCTCCACTTATTTGACATTTTAGCAAATTTGAGGATTATATTAAAAAGCTTATCTAGTTAAGTAAGACTTTCTTTTCTCGGGCTCTTCCACACCTTTATATGTATTATATTAAAAGCTCTTTTAATTTTTTCCTTTGTGATTTGCTAGCAATATGTAAAGTTATGATACCTCTCGAACATGCTAAGATCACCTAATAAGATGTTGTCCTCTACACCTTCATTAAAAAGGCTATAGAAATATCTTCACCATTTTTCTTGATGTCATTTCCAGGAATGAGCCCTAGCATTACTTCATCTTTTATACGATAAACTGATCTAAGTCTCTCACTTTTTATTCCTTAGCTCTCGCCAACTTAAATATATTATTTTCTTTATCTTTAGTTTCCAATCATTGGTATAATTTCTTATAAGATTTGCTTTTGTCATTTGACACTATCTTTTTCACCTCTTTCTTTGCTAGTTTGTAACTTTCTCTATTAATTACCCTCTTTACCTCTGCGGTGCTATCCAACAGAGCTTTATAGGCAAACTTCTTAATCATAATCTTTTTCTTTACATCTTTATTTCACTACCAAGACTCCATCTTACTACCCCTAGGCCTTTTAGAAACACCCAAGATCTCTTTAGCTACATTCCTTAAAAGAGTTATTACTCTCTCCCACATCTGGTTAACATCTCTTTCTAATTTCCATTCTTCTCTATGTGTTACTCTATCCCTAAGTTGTTCCACCGTATCCCCTTTCAATTTCTACCATCTGATTATGGTACACCTCTAAGGACCTTTCTTCGTCCTCCAACCCTTAATTATAAGATCTATAACTAACATTTTATGTTAAGTTGACAAGCAAATATTAGGTATCTCCTTGTAATCATTAAAACTAGGTCAATTACTCCACCTTACGAGAAAGTAATCAATTTGAGTCTTTATGGTTTTACTATTAAAAGTCACTAGGTGCTCCTCGATTTTTCTTTAAAATGAGTTAGTTGTTACCAACTTAAGTGCTACCATAAAATCTAACAAAATAGTCCCACAATCATTCCTATCTCTGTACACAAAATCCCAGTAAACCTATGAACATCTGTCTAAAGTTGCCCCTATATGACCAATAAAGTCTCTTCCTAGAATAACTTTCTCGTTAAGTGGAATATGCTGAATTACCTTATCTAGCTCTTCCTTGAATTGGCATTTAAGTTGTTCGTTCAACCCTACTTAGGGTGCATAAGCACACATCACATTAAAAAAAACACCTTTTACCATAATTTCAAGGAAAAAATCCTATTACTAGTCTTCTTTACCCCTACAACATGATGTATAAATTCCTTGACAATTAAGATACCCAATCCACTCCTTTTCCTTATACACCTTAAATACCAAAGTTTGAACATATTAATATCTTTCGTTTTAACCCCCATCTGCTTTGTCTCCTAGATGCCCATTATATGAATTTTATATTTGTCTAAAATCTCTACTAATTCCAATGACTTCTTTATAAAGATCTCAATGTCTTAAGAACCTATCTACAATCTGTCACCATTTTCTCTTCTCTTAGACTTAAAATTCACTGAAGGACTTACTTTATCATCAGAAGTCAAAGTCACCGCTCCTACCCTAATGCCTAATACAAGCTATAGCAAATAAGCCTAATAAGGCCTAAACCAACTCTAAGATTACTCGAGAAAGGAAATAAGGATTGATATTAAATCCCAAAATGGATACCATAATAAACATATATGAAAATTACAAATACAAATGATTGCAAGCAAATCAAAATTTAAAAGGTCCAAATTTGAACCAATAACAGTTGCCTCTCACCTTACTTCGCATCTGAATTATGACCAATGGTAAAGACTAATTTATGCAAATAAATAGAAATTGGGTTTCTATAGATAGCTAAAACACAATACTAAATAGTTAAAAATGAAAAAATATTGAAAATTATAAAAAAAAAATAAAAAACTTTCAATGGTTCAATGAAGATTGAAAACTTAATCCTAACAACCAAAGAGCAATGATTGAACCACGAGCAAACATAATCTGAAACCAATCATAAGTGCATGCAATAAAGTTAAGTAGAAAGAATATCAACACTCATAATTCTTGATTTTGTTTGATATGTCAATGGAGGAATCAACAATTGGAATTCATCAAAGGGACCTAACATAGGCAAAACTCAATCTACAAATAGTCAATGCTCAATTTTTGTAGAAACAAAATTAGTTGTTCACATTTCATAATAATATAGAATAATTAATATCTTTTACAAAATAAAACAGAAAGTGCACAAGACTGTACAGTGTAGAAAATGAAGACAAACTATATTAGTTAATTTCTATGACTTTGAATCAACTAATATATCAAACCATTATCGAATCAAAGGATGATCCTAAGGTCTTGATAGTAGAACAAGTTTTAGAAACCTAAAAGTCAGTGATCACAATAAAGCATAACATTAAAATCAAAGACAAACAAGAATACAAATTCAAAGAAAAAAGAAAAATGAAGATTCGTGCAAAAGGAGAAGGCACGTAAAATGGGACAATATGCCAAGGCTTGGAAATGGTCTCCAAATTAGGCAAAGAAGGATGATTCGCTTCCTTTTCATCTCTAAACTCTATAACAATTATGTTATCAACACTTGCAGCTTTATAAGGGTGGCTTATTATGTACCTTTCACTTCTTTTCAAACTCCCAGATGAGCTCCTTTACAAGTAAGACAAATGGGTTTTGCTATAAGAACCCCAAAACTTAAGAATCTTAATCGAAGCAAGATGAGTAAGACACAAAAGTTAAATGGCTTTAACTTTTAACTCATTTTCCATAAATATATATGCATTGCACTCATATCTGAGAAGATCATCATAAGTTTTTTCTTTTGAAAAACCAATATAAATAAAATTTAGAGAAAAAAACAAAAATCTTAAACTTAGGATAAAACAAAAAAAACATATTTGATTTGATTTACAAAAGCTTAAAATGAAGATCCAAATAAGAAATGAAGAGTACAAGACAAAACGAGGGAAGTAGTTGGAAGGCAAAGGTGGGGGTGGCAAGTCTCAACTAAGTAAATCGATACTAAAATCGAAAAATCAATATTAAAGAATAGATGAAAACATAAGAAAGCGAGAGAAGCAAACTTCAAATAGAGGACACCCAAGAGAAGATCATTGAAAGTCCTAAAAAGGCACATGCAGTGGAAGAGAAGGAACTTGTCCTACTACTTCTCTAAGGGATAATTTAAACGTTATCTACATCAGATAGACAACTTTAGGTACTTTCTAAATAGAATATGTAAAAGTAATCACTCCCCTTACTCCACCTTGGAGCTTCCCTACATCAACACAACTGATGAATGTCTATCTATCACATATGGCATATTATAATGGAAAGAGAATTTAAAATGTTTTTTATTGTCAAAGACAAAAAGAAACTTGATAGAAAATCAATGAATAATAAGTCCAAGACCTTGTCTCAACTCTATGATCATAGCTAAGAAAAAGTAGATAATTTGTGACTTTCTATTATCTAAAAATCATAAATGGTTAGTCTTTTAGAAATGAGAATAAAGGAAGATAATCTCAACAATTCCCTCTAGATTTTTAGCAAAAGATAACTCTTCATAGCAAACCATCAAGCTTATCAAAATGAAATAATTTTTATATCCTATAACTCAAACAAAATCATGTTTCATCAATCTTTAATCTCTTATCAACTCATTCATTTAGTGGTTAGTGTGATCAAATTTTTAGGTTTATTGAAGTTTCCTTTAATTATATTGCTAACCATGAATTACAAATTAACTCTTTATGGAAAGATTTTATATCCTTAGGGTCTTTGATGAAGGGGTTAGAGTGCATTGTAGGTTAGGTAGTGGTAATATAAGGAATTTTCATATGGAGTAACAACCGAGAAGGAAGTTATCATAAGCATTACTAATTTATATGATCTAAGACATTAGGGTGTGTACTCCACTTAGAGTAACAAGCAAGAAGGGAGCTAGCTCATTAAAGGAAACTCTATAGCTAGCTCATTAGCTAAGTTTCCCACTACTAAGGCTGACTTTCTTTTATGCTAGAATTACTCCTTCACTGAAGTGATAATGGGAATAAAAAAAAGTAAACTTAAATACCTTTTTAGATTCAACAATTTTCTTATAAAATTGGAGGGGTCTGAAGAGGATACTATAAAAGGCCTAAGTTTGGAGGTTAAAGGACACAAATCCTTTAAATTCTTAAGAAAGCTCAAAATGGTGAAAGTTGAACTAAAGAAGTTACCCTTACATAAAGTATGAGACATAAACTTCTACATTAATATAACTATTGATAAATTGTTAACCATACAAGAGGAATTAAATCAAAGACTTAAGTTTGCAGATCTTAAGGTGAAAGAGAAATTGGAATTTTCCAAATAGACTCGAGCTCTAAAAAAGCAACATTCTTTGATGAAATAAAAAGTTGTAATCAATTGGATAAGGGATGAAGTTATGAATACCAATTTTTTCATAATGCAATTTTATAAAAATTAAATAAATAAGATATACTCTATAATGAATAACAATGGTGATGAAATTTGGGAATAGAAAAAGCTTAAAAAGATGGCCATAACTCATTCTAAGCTTATTTTAGGTATCTCTAATAACAATTGCTCTTATGTACAAGTGATAAGGAGTGTTGTCTTTGATTCCTTAACATGGTAGAAAAAAGATATGCTCATTATGGCTTTCAATGTTTTGGATATTAAATAAGTTATGTTTAATATGAATCTAACAAAGCTCCTGGCCTTGATAGATTAAACGCAATTTTCTTTTAGAAAACCTAGTAACTTATAAGTCATGTAGTCACCAAAGTTATCTTAGAGTTCTTTAAATATGGAAGAATGCTCAAAGAATGGAATATAACCCTTATATGTCTTATCCTTAAGACACTAAATGCTAGTTCTTGAAATAACTTTAAACCAATATCTTATTGTAATGTTCCTTGCAAGATCATATCCAAAATAGCCGTAAGAAGATTAAAAGAAGTCCTTAAGTGTATTACTAATCTAACACAAGGAATTGTCAACTAAGGTAGGTGCATAGGGGACAATCTTATGCTAACTCAAGAACTCTTCAAATGATATAAAACAAAAAGGGACATTAAGGAATTACTAAATAAAAATAGACTTCGATAAAGCTTTTAGCTTGATTAAATGTATGTTTGTCTTAGACACCTAACAAATTTTTAGTTCTAATATTTTAATATCATAGATTAAGTAATGCATTTCAACTACTTCCTTTTGTAATCTTAGCAAATAAGGAACCAAAATTAACATTTCAAGGTGATAAGGGCATAAGGAAAGGGGATCCAATTTTCCCTTACTTGTTTCATCGTAAGAATTCAAGCTTTTAACAAAAATTTTGAATTAGAGAATAAAGAGGTTTGAGGACTTCAAATTTTACCAAGTATAAGATGTTGGACCTCTATCACCATATTTTTGTAGATGATCTTTTAATGATGTGTGATACTGATCCTAGCTTAGCTCAACTTTATATGGATTTACTAAATTCCATTATATAATTATTAAAAAGCTATTTATATGTTTCTTTAGACTTATAAAAGCTGGTAAGTAGCCTCTACTCAATAAGTTACTTTTAAGTACTTAGGAATTCTAATTTCAGATAAAATATATACATATAAAGATAGTCAACTTCTTTTTAATTCAATTCATAAGAGAATTGTCCGATGGAATAAAAAATTCCTCTCATATTCAAATATGTTTTAACTTATCTCAATAATGATGGAGAATTTACATGTCCTTTGTAGCTGCCACCTATGTTTACCACTAAACCTAATCAAAGACGTAGACAAGACAATGAGAAACTTTTTATGGTCAAGAAAACCTAAAGATACAACCATAGCCAAATTTTATTGGAGAGAAGTTTGCTCACCCAATAAGGAAAGAGATTTAGAAATTAAATTAGCTAGATCAATCAATATATGCTTATGTCTAAAATAATATGAAAATTATAGATGGATTATGATTCCATTTGAGTTAAATGAATGCATTCCTATATAATCAAGAATTAAAGCTTATAGATTATCATAAAGAAGCCTACATATTCATCAAACATGAACAAAATATTGAAGTGGAGAGACACAATGATTCAAAAAATGAAACTTCATATTGGGCATAGGAAACTTGGTTTTGGTTTGAAAATTGAAACAAATTTGCACTATCTCTATAAATTATAGGGTTTGGAGAACCTTAAGCTCGTCATTCAACTTGTCAACTAAGGTTGAAGAATTCATAGTTAAGGGTGAATGCCATTGTAGGTATACATGATTTATTTTGATTACGAACTTAATCCCTAATTATATACCAAGGACAAACCATTAAGACATAATGTTATGGATGAAGAACAACTTTATATGTTTTATAAACAAATCATGTATGAATTTATTTAGAACTTTACCTAACCAAGTAACTTGGGAAAGCCTTATTTGGTTTAACAAAAACTCTCATAATGCCTCCTTCTTTTAATGATTTGTAATCAAGCTTAGACTACAAACCTTGGACAGATTAAAAGGCATTGCCTTGACTTATATAACTTGCAAGCAATGCCGCAAAGTTTTACAAAATTATGATAATCTTTTTCTTCATTTCTATTGACACAAAAATTTTGGAACCAAGTATGAAACAAGTGCATAATACAAAGCTTTAATAAGAGCTAGTACCAATTTTTGTCTTTGACTATTGAAAGGGTAACTTAACCGCCTTCAAATTAATGTTAAGTTATGGTATCTTTAGCTTACAGAATGAAAGAAATTAGATAATTATTAAGGCTCAGTAGCAGAGATTTCATAGTTTTAACTTGAACATTTTCAAATGGATTAAAGAATTAGTCAAGGTTAAAGAGATCTTTAGGTCAATAAGCAATGAACTAGATTTTAAATAGATTCTTCATCGCCCCTCAAGCAATATGGATTCCTCAAGGTAATACACTTATCCATAAGATAAAGATTATTCACTAAGATTGTAGTGTGTTATCTTAGTTTATTGTCATGTTGAATTTCTTCTAGCTTAGTTTTGCTTTATCCCCAATACCTTGGGTTTAGTTTTGATGATTTTTATAATATAATACTCTTATATAATTAATATATTCCCTTTAACTTTCAAAAAGTGGAGCCAATTGAGCACCCATCCTAAAAATATATGAGCATAAACTCCCTGGCCACAAACTAAATACACCCATGCTAAGAAAAAATAAAGAATTTGTTCTCCATAATGAAGTCCACATTAGTAATGCACTTGAAAAATTTAAAGAAGGAAATTTATTATTGAAATTGAATTAAAAACAAACACTAAATTAGAATTTATTTGTTTCTAGTTCAAAGGTGTTTCCATTTTAAAAATTAAAGCATAGTGCTTAAAAAATGTCATCAATTATAAATAGCGTGTCTTGTATAATTTTATTATTTTTAGTTAGAGAATAGTGAAATTCATCAATTTTAAACAAATTTGGGATTATTTTAACAAAAAATTAAAAGTATAAGGGATAAGTACTCTTTTGCATAAAGTTTCTTATTTTATAACAAAATATAATTTAACTATCTTTCAATTATATACATGTATATACAAATATATACTTAACTGAACTAGTTAACACCTAAGAACAAATGTATACTTTGTACTTTCGTCATATTTGATTTCTTTGCTACATTTTAGAAATTCTTAAGATATAAATTATGATTTAATAACCACAAAATATGTCAATTTTTTATATAACATTGTTAGTGATTAAACCTTAAGGTTTGTAGATTAATTTTGAACAATTCGAGTAGTAAGATGATCTTATTTTGAATTACTACAATTTACTGATAATTTTGCGGTGATGTAAATTTAACTTGATCATTTGTAGTGGTCTAAAGTTAACTTAATCATTCTAATTTCTTTATTGTAAAAATAGGTCATTTTCATATATTAATGTTCATAATTAAACTTTATATATATATATATATCACTAAATAAATCGACTAGCAAAATAAAGTTACTTTAGACAGTAATGACACTTATGAACAACCTACAGAACAAGATTATTGATCTTCAGCTCTTAAGCTATAAAATGAGGAAACAAAATAGCTTGGTGAGGACCTACATGTTTCCTACGATAGGGTTGAAAATATACCTACGAATAGGAGGAGGAGAGATCTAAGGACTTTGTTGAATTGGAGTTCATTATTGTATACCCTACACTATAAAGAAAAAAATTATAGAAAGGTGAGGAAAGTTAAGATGGGAGGCTCATTACCCTTTAGTTGATGTCTTCTTTACTCTAGAATGTTAGGGGTTGTTATAAGAAGTTGTTAAAGATGTGATCCTAGAGAAGAAGCATGTCCTCTTAAGACTTTTAAAATCCAAAATAAAAACTAATAAGGCTCATTTAAGGGTAAGAACTGCAAGAAGCTTAGATCGAACCTGGATAACTAAAGCCTTAATAAATTTGATGGATCCAAGTGTAGAACATTACTACCTAGACGTAGGGCCGTTCCTATAGTTTTATAGGCCCTGGGGAGAAATTAAAAAAAGGGCCCCAATAAATCGACAATATACTTAAGTTTACATATTTGTATGAATTGAGTTATTTATGTATTATACAAATATGTAAACTTAAGTTTATTGTCGATTTATTGGGGGCCCATTTTTTTAAGCCAACATTAGAGTTATTAAATACACAGAGGATCATGATTTATGAAAAATAATTTCTCCGTGCATTTCTAGACGCAAAATCATTAATAATATTATCAAGATCAATATCCTCGTGAATATGAATCCTCGCTCAGATTTCTAATATCCTCGTGAATATGAATCTCATCACTTAAGTTTTCTTTATGTTTTTCAAAACCACCTTCACTTAATTCCTCAGGACTCTCACTAGAGGAGCCTACTCTTTTAATAAATTTATTTATTGCTCTTTTTTGGGATTCTATCAACTATACTACTTGTTTTTTTTTCCTTTTTTCACTTTCAGACAAATGATTTTTAGGCAATATAATATAAACTAATTATAATACAATTGGATTAGAAAAAGAACAAAATGAAACTGGAAGAAGTATGAAGGCACAACCAAACTCCAACAGCTTCATAATATATCACAAAGATATATAAATGGTATTATATCTGTGATACAGGAAAAAAATAGTAAAATTTAATATCTAATATTAAAAATAAAAAACAAAGAGTAAAAATATATTAAAAAATCAGAAACTTTACCTTTAAATTATACTAAGAACTCAGAAGACAGAATCGTAAAATTTTTTGCTGCTTATTTTTGAGTTGGTTTATTTTAAATACATATATTGATGAAAATAAAGGAATTAGAAGGTAAAAGTATGCTTAAATATTTCAAGACTATTTATAAGCACGAGAACCATAAAATTACCTTTACTTCAAAAAAAATTATAAAATTGGCTTATAATAAAAATGACTTTAACGTTATAGTCATTAATGATTATAACATTACTTTAACGTTATAAGCTGGCTCAAGAGTTAAAGTCATTTTTTACGTTATAAGCCAACTTTATAACTTAAGCCAACGTTAACGTTCCTTGTTCGTAGACAAAGACTTTTATACATGGTAATTGAAGAGTTAACTCTCTTGTTGGCGCAAATTACTATGCTGAGATTGCATCTCTCCTGACTGAGGGAAAGGTCCCAATTGGTGTTAGAACTTGGAAGGAACACAAAAATCTGGGCCCTTACATTAAAACTTAAAATATATCAGTAGAGTCTATAGAGGGGGCTGTTGAAATGGGGCCCCCTCTCATGATGAGCCCTGGGCAGGTGCCCTGCTGGCCCTTTCCCAGGGCTGGCACTGCCTAGATGTTTACAGCATTATGGAATGCAAGTAGTAACTACCTTTCTCTACATCTAAGGTCATTAAACTATCACTTTCTAAGGGAATATAAAGTAGTAATTAAACCAAAGTTCTCTACTTATAAAATCTATTATATTTTTTTTGGTGCTATTAATAATTATGATCTAATTGATATCTGAGAGAGTTAGAGCTTACTTACCAGTCAAATGAAGCTTTATACATCTCTTCTTCATCTCAAGCTTTGGTGTCCATCTTGAGAAACTAGAAATCTGGCAATGCAATTAAGAGATTTGTCCAATTTGGCAAACATTCAATAAGATAAGCCAATCACTTTCCCCTATCTCTAATGTTAGCTAGGAAAAAGGTTAAAGGTTAGAATATCTGCCATCTTAATATACAAAACAATTAGAATCGACAGATTGGATGGTAATGTTGTTAGTGTGGGTCTAACCTAATCATTAAATCTAAACTTCAAAGGTCTTAACTTTCTCATTGATCAAAAAGATTGTATGTTATAAATCTTATCCTTTTGAAAATTTACAGATAAGTTTGATGGTCGAAGTTGGATAAGTCAAAAACACTCAACAACATGAGTGTTTTAGAGTTCAAATAACTTTGTTTAACTAAAGTTTTATTAAGGTTTGATTTCTATAATTTGTTTAGGAGTAGTATTGGTGTGTGTGTGTGTGTATACATCAATTTGTACTCAATTCTAGAGGTGGTTAGCAAAAGTCTCTTGAGAGAGCTTTAGAAAAAGCTAAAAGAGCTAGATTAGTTGTAGTTTTCTTGTAGTGTTCTTAAATGAGAGAGCTCGAAGCCTTTATCATTTGTATCATATTATTTGATTTAGTGGATTTTATCATTGGTTTGTGCTGTGGTTTTTATCTTTACAATGAAGGGTTTTCCAATTTAAAATCTTGTGTTTGTTATTTTTTAGTCATCTTTATTATATGAATAATTAAGTTGGTTTAATGTGTCTTGGTTTTACTCTGTGTACTGTAGTGTAAGCAAAATGTAAGAAGAATCTATGTCAGGCTCTGTCCCTGACCTCTTTAAATATATTTAATTTTTCCAAAAAAGTTCATAAATTATTGCCATATATTTAGATTTTCTAAACACTTCTTATATTATAAAAATATCACAATCCTTCAAAAAAATGAAGCACTTTTAGTTCACAAAAAAAATTTGAGAAAAAATGGAAAATGTTTATATCATTTAATCGGCATACATCCTACGATATGAGACTAATTGGTGGCCATATAACTGTTAGGTAGTGCCTTGAATAATTAGATAATGAATTAATTCTCAAAATCCAAAGAATTTGAAGAAAATTATCTATATGCATATTATGGAAATTTTCAATTATTAGTATGTTTTTAAGGTTGTAATTTTTGTCTGTCATATGAATTTATCAACATCATAATTTTTTTAATTACAACGGTATTTTTAGCAATTGTTTCTTAATAATGTATTAAATAAATTTTTAGAATATATAATATCCCATTAATTATGTTTTATTTAATAAATTAACATAATTAATAGATCTACTTATAATAATAAACTGAAGCGAAGACGGCCTCCTAAGTTTCTGGAACGTCATAGATCTTGCCGAGATGCGTGGGTGGTCTCTGTACGATGCAGGTGTCACCAAACAGCAGTAGGCTGTTAGCTGCTCATATGGTCTCGCCTTACTATATTAATATATGCAATAGCGACTTTAATTCATTCGGAGGTCCTAATCAAGAAGTTCCGGTAGGAAAGCAAAATTGTACGACATGAATAACAGAAACTTGCACACTTCAATTACTCACCTAACGTTTGCTTCTTGTGATTCATCGCTCACTCCCCAATTCGCCTACTGGCAGTGGCGAAGCCAGGAATTTATTTAAGGGGGAGCAAAAAAATTTTTTTTCCAATCCAGCCTGAGCAACGACATTTTTTAGGTGCGCAACCTCTATATGTATATATATATTCTTTAATAAATTTTTTTTTTGGGAATTAATGCCCACCCTCCCTTGCAAGTAGCTTCGCTACTGCCTACTGGTCCAAGCATCTGCTTTGACAATGGGAAGTTGTTGCATTTCTTCTTTTGTTTTTTGGGATTCGAGGAAACCCCACAGGCGGGTCAAGCGGGTTCATTTTTCAGAGGACCAAGTGCCTACACTCCATCAGAGGGCCAAGTGACTACACCCCATCACGGAGGGTCTCACTAGTTCTCCACCCATAGGTAAAACTCCGGCTGCCCCAGGCTCTTACAAGAGGGGCTAGCAAAAAATCGAACCTGGGATCTAACCGAAGCTAAACCCCGCTCTCAACCATTTAGTCACACCTCTTGAGGCATCGTTGCATTTCCCAAACGTGCGATTACACTTTGCTCGTTAGCTTGGAACTTACTGTTAGTTATACATCTTTTGTCATTGTCTAGTCCTTATCTCAAGGAAGTAAAAGAAAGGGCAATATATTGAGCAGCCATCTAACGGATGGAAAATGAAAATGATAATGAGCCCATTCGACATACTATTCAGGCAATTTCTAACATCCCATCTTCTTCTCATTTGTTTTTTTTTAAGGGTTATTTTGGTTTTATTAAGATTCTTAACTTTTGCTTTCATTTTTAAATTAAGTCAAAAATCTATTTGGTCCAGTTTTTATTTTTCTAATTTTTATAACATAAAACATCATCAAAATTGATTTCTATTTTTATTTTATTTTACAATATGATTTATCTTTAACTTAATATATATTATTAATTATCAGTAATATTAATCACTAATAGAATTTTGAATAATATAATATAACTATTTAATTTATTTTAATTTCAACAATATATTTAAAGTTTAAATGTTAATTTTTGAAAAATAAAAATATTTTCATATTTTTAACAAAGAGTAGAGCAAAGAGGATTAAAGAAACCCTCAATAATCCAACGGTGAATTTTTATGCAAGGAGTAGAACTTTTTTACTTCAAGTGACTAAAATCAAGCCTACTATGTTGATTTAAGTGAAAGAGCAATTTAAAGAATAAGGTACAAAATGTAATTGGCATTAGACTTATCTATGAAAAACATACGCAAAGTTCCATAACAAAACCAAATTAGTGTGCTTTAGGGATGAGCATAGAGCTTGTAGTTTAGTTGTTTAGAATTTTATTATTTCATAATGTTATTTCCATCTAGGACTTTAGTTGTACGAATTTTATGCCCATAAAAGTCTTTCTTATTGATATTACATAAGCTTATAATTATTGATTATTCGAAAAATTTTAGAGAGATTTTCTTCAACATTTTAAAGAAACTCTTGTTTTAGGTTCTCTAATAACTTACAATCTTATCTATGCTTGCTAAAGGTGATTAAATTCTATAATCTTATCGCTCTCATCCTATCTTTTTTGTGAGTATGACAATTCATATCACTCTTCTTGTTTTGTTTTAAATATGTTCTTGAATCAAACTTGTTTCAATAAAACAATCATTAGCCCTCATTTATGTTGGTATCAAATTTCACTAGTCCTATTCATGTAGTTCGAATCAAAATTTAGGTATCATAGTCGTCTTCTATATTCAATTTTTTCTTGAATTTATTTGTTTATGTTTTTTATTAAACATTTGATTTTCTTGGGTGTTCTTATTATTATTGTTTCTTGTTTTTTGTTTTTTCATTTGTTGATTTTATAAGTTAATTAAAAAGAAAAGGAAGTACATCTAAAAGGTTTTGTGAAGAGAAAATTCATAAAAATTCCATTTAAGTCATACATAAGGGGGTTGGTAATTGCATTATCCTTTACAAGTAAGTATTGTTATTCCTTTTCCAATAAAATAAAGTACTTCTTACTTTATATACATTTTATTTTCTATTGATTCTTACTTTTTTATGTTGTTATAATTCTTACTTGTCTAGTTCTTATTCTTATTCTCTAGTCTATCTACTTGGTTCGGTAGACCTCAATTCTCTGCTTAAATTTTTTGCATTTTTTTGCCTTTAGTTGTTTTCTTTGCTTATTTTTATCTAATTCACTTCTTTTGGAGTTATTTAACGAAGGGGAAGATTAAAACTAGGCTTATTAATGAATTAACTAGTTTGAAAAGGCCTTTAGTCAAGAGTTTTAAGTTGTGAATTGAGTAAATTTTAAGAAAAACATATTTGGGAGTGTTTTTGCTACTAAAGTTTTCTTATAAGTTTGCTAAAACTCTTACACGAAAGGAAATGGCCATGATAAATTTGGGATAGACTAGAAGTTTATTGTGAATGCAATATAGGGTCAATACCGACATCTCACTACGTAATTTAATGAAGTAATGGATATATTGGAGAAACACAAAGTTGTTTACAAAATAACTCACTTTTGCATACTAAAATCGATGACTTTAAGGTTTATGAAGAGTGTATTAAAAGGTTAGAAGAGGGAAGGATACTAATCACTAAAAGGGTAATAAGAATATATGTGGGAGAGGATGATGTGAATGAATAACAAAAATAATCTCTTCCATACAAGTTGTTTATCAAAGATTAAGTTTGTAGCATGATTATAAATGGTGGAATTATCCAAGTGTTGCCGATGTGGAGTTATAGGAGAAGTTGGGACTGTTATTTACAAAACACCTTAAACTATTGATAGTTGTGCATTAGTGTGTGTTTTTCTAAGTATTTGGCATGTGTTTCTTGCATAATAGGTTATTATTGTTGTGTTTTAGGACTTATTTTGTATTTTTTTAGTTTAGTTTGATCTTTATGGTTGTTCTGTTATGTTTGATGTTGATTTAGAGTAAGAATTGATCATTTTGATGTAAGAATGGAGGGTGACCAACTTTGTGATTGAGTTATGGATCAAGAGAGGAGAAGAGAAGTGGAGGAGTTGAAAGATAAGAACTCACGATCGTGGGATTCATGCTAATTCCCATGATCGTGGGATTTATAACCTGGCTTATTTTTAGGTTCTTGTGATTATATAAGTGCTCAAATCCCTAGGGTCGAAGGGTTGTCATGAGAACTTGCCTCTTAGAGTTAAAAAATAGATTTAGACCCTAGAGAGAGGTAGAGAATCAAGATTTCCATTCCAAATTGGGCAAAGAGCACACAAACTCCAGATTTTCTAAATTTGAGTAAAGAAGAGGAGAAGCTTGCTTCATCTAGTTCTTATTTCATTTTTTTTCTTTTAGCATCTTTATTATGGATTTTCTAGTTGTTGGGAATGTTAATGACATTATGAGTGGCAAATTTTGAACAACTTATTGAACTCCTACTTTGTTAATTTGAATTAATGATGTTTTTGATGAATGTTGAGTTTATACCTTGCAATATATTGAGAAATTGAGTTGTATAAATTGTGTAGGGTTGTACAATGAGAATTGGCACTCTATAGACCTACATTCATCAAGTTAAATGATTAGTTATAGAGAGATCTTGGCTAATTAGTTTATTACCCATAGGATAAGTTCATAACTAGTTGAATTGGTGGATTGATTCTGTAGATTAAGAGATTGCTTAATCATGTCCATTTAATTTGGCTTGGGATAATTAATTACACCTTGAGAAAGGGTAGATAATACTTTAGGACATCTTAGGTGAGGCATAATTCAATTAACAAGGTAGGAGGGAGATAAGATAGTGAAAAAGTGATCTCTAATTGTTAAATCTTGAATTATAAGTTTCTGCACTTTTGTTTTATTATTTGTTCATTGTTAGTTGTTTGGTTTAGTTTAATTTTCCAGTTTATATTTATTAAAATTGGTTCTTAAATAAAACAACCTGAATTAAGTAGAGTCTAAACACAATCTCTGAAGGATCGATATCTGTTCTTTATTACAAGTTACACCTCGTATACTTGCGGTTTTGATCATAAACTAGTGAATTGGTTTTGCAATCAACAAGTTTTCGTATTGTTGACGGGGATTGATTGTTTAGTATATTGTTTAATTTGGGTAACTTTGATTTGAGAGTGTTTGATACTTTTCCTTGTGTATTTGTAGTTATATAAACACAAGGAGCACAAAAAGGTCCGACAAAGCTTTTGAAGAAGAATTTTCTGATATTACAAGATAAGAGAGGAGGTTAAAGAGAGCAAAGCGCTAAGAAAATCTTCAAACAAATATGGCAGAAGAAGGAGAACAAGGAGGGGCTGAGAGAACATTAATGGATTTTATGAGGCTTGGATTTAATCCACAAGGATTTGCAAGGCCTGCAGTAACAACAAACAATTTTGAAATCAATCTAGCACTCTTGAACATACTCCAGAACAATGTTCAATTCTATGGGTTATCAACTAAAGATCCCAATGCCCACCTAGCAAACTTTTTAAAGATATGTGACACTTTTAGATTCCAAGGGATGTTTGATGATGATGTGAGGTTCAGATTATTTCCATTCACTTTGAGAGATCAAGCCAAGGTATGGTATAACTCACTTAGTGCTTCTCAGATTACTATATGGGAGCAAGTAGCCCAAGTCTTCCTTACCAAGTACTTCCCATTGAAAAAGACTACTTGAAACTTCAAGAAAATTACAAACATTCAGCAACATGATGGGAAGTCATTATATGAAGCTTAGGAGAGGTTCAAAGAGTTGCAAAGAAGTTGTCGACACCACAACCTTCCAAGGGAGTTCTTGCTACAGAGATTCTATAATGGTGTGAATTAGATTACAAGAGGGACAATAGATGCAACTGTTGGAGGGTCATTGATGAGGAAAACTATTGACATTGCTTATGATCTTTTGGAGGAGTTGGCAAGCAATAGTTGCATGTGGTCAAACGAAAGGAGTAGGCAAGGCACAAAGGAACAAAAAGGCATGATTCCAATTGATTTTGTCACAGCCTTGCAAGCTCATATTACCGCCCTCACCAAGCAGTCGAACAATATACAAGGAGCTTCTTCATCCACAGCCAAAGCCATGCAGGTCCACTGTGAGTTATGTGGGCAAGACAACCATTGCACATCAGAATGCTTCTTGTTGGGAGGTAGCAGCACAGAACAGGTAAATTACTTAGGCCAACCACATCGAGGTAATAATCCATACTCTAACACTTATAATCTGAGGTGAAAAAACCACCCAAAATTTTCTTGGAGTACTAACAATTCAGGTGGCCAAGCAAAACCACAAGGACCAACCGAATTTCAGCAAGACCGTCTTGGGTCTTTGGAGAGCAAAATGGATAAGTTAATGGATGTACTGGGGTCTAAATTCTCAAGCCAAGAGAAAAGTCAAAGAAGGCTGGAAGAGAATCAGAAACAAATGTTTACGAGCTAGGACGCCAAATTTGAACAAATCTTAAACTTGGAGGTTCAAGTAGGTCAAATTGCTACTACTTTGTCTTCTAGAAATGCAGGTAGCCTACCAAGCAACACTAAACCCAACTCAAAGGAACAACTTAAGGTCATCACACTTTGGAGTGGCAAGCAACTGGAGGAGCTAAGTGTGCAAAAGGAGAGTCAAACAAAGAAGAAAGGCAAGGAGATAGAAGTAGAGAAAGTAAAAGAGAGCCCATATGTACCACCACCACCCTACAAGCCAAAACTTCCGTGTCCACAAAGGGTGAGATAACATCAGGTAGACACTCAGTTTTTCAAGTTTCTGGAGAAACTGAAGAAGCTTTAGATTAACTTATCATTGGTGGAAGCCTTGGAGTACATGCCCAAGTATGCGAAGTTTCTTAAAGACATACTCACACATAAATGCTCTTGGGAGGACAATTATACAACAACCTTGACAGAGAATTGTAGTTCGATCATCTCATGCACAATGCCTTCAAAACTACAAGATCCAGGGAGTTTTACTATTCCATGTATTATTGGTGACTTTGAATTTTCTAAGTGCTTCTGTGATTTAAGTGCAAGTATTAACTTGATGTCTTTGTCTATTTTCAAGAAATTAGAATTAGAAGAGGTCAAGCCAACATCTATGCTCATTTAGCTTGCGGATCAATCCATCAAAAGGCCATTTGGAATTGTAGAAGATGCGTTGATAAAAGTGGATATTCATCACTCCTGTTGATTTTGTTGTGTTGGATTTTGAAGCCAATAGAAATTGTCCATTGATTTTGGGTAGGCCCTTTATGAATATTGGTAGGGCATTAGTTGAAGTGCATGAAGTAAAACTTGTTTTGAGAATTGGTGATGAGCAGGTTGAATTTAATGTGTCTAAATTCAATGGATGGTACTGCATGTATGAAGATTGATGTTGTGGATGAGTGTGTGAAGAAAGTTGATAAAGTTATTGAAGGATACAGGGATGACAGTATGAGGGAAGAGGAATTATGTGAGGGAGTTGAGAAGGAGAAGTTGGAGAGAACAACTACACCCACACCACTTTCCATTGTTAAGCCACCCACTTTAGAGCTTAAGCCCTTACCTTCCCACTTAAGATACACCTTTTTAGGTAAGAACTATACCTTACCCATCATTATCTCCAACAAATAGGATTGTGAGCAAGAAGAGAAAGTGGTGGAGACCTTTAAGAAGAGGATAAAAGCCATGGGGTAGCAAATTTCTAATATTAGGGGGATTAGCCCCAATGTGGGGATGCATAGGATTAACCTAGAAGAAAGATGTAAAACAGTAAGGGAGAGACAGAGAAGGTTAAATCCAAACATGCACGAGGTTGTGAAGAAGGAGGTAGTGAAGCTTTTGGATGCGATGATCATTTATCTCATTTTAGATAGTGAGTGGATGAGTCTAGTATAGTGTGCCCCTAAGAAGGTAGGCATGATAGTGAAGGAGAATAAAAAAGATAAAAAGGTTTCTACTATGACCATCACAGGTTGGAGAGTGTGTATTGATCACCAGAAGCTCAATTTGGGCACCAAGAAAGATCATTTCCCTTTAACTTTTATGGACCAAATGATTGAGAGGGTGCTGGCGATGCATTTACTATTTTTTTGATGGATACTCAGGGTACAATAAGGTGTTTATATACCCATAGGATCAGGAGCAGATCAATTTCACTTGTCCTTATGGGACTTGCGCTTATAGGGTGATGCCTTTTGGTTTATGCAATGTTTCTTCCACATTCCAAAGGCACATGATGGCCATTTTTTTTGGATATGAATGAGAACCTCATAAAGGTATTTATGGATGACTTCTCTGTCTTTCGAGATTCTTTTGATCATTGCTTGTTTAATTTAGACAGAGTGCTTCAAAGATGCGAGGAGTCTCCTCTAGTCTTGAACTGGGAGAAGTGCGTTTCATGGTCTAAGAGGGAATTGTATTGTGTCATAAGATCTCACACAGGAGGATTAAGGTAGATCGAGCTAAGACTGAAGTGATTGAAAAGCTACCACCTCCTATCAACATCAAGGGCATCCGAGCTTTTATTTGGTCATACAGGGTTTTACAGACGATTCATCAAGGATTTTTCTTTTATTGCTAAACCCTTAACTCATTTATTAGTTAAAGATGTGCCTTTTGTGTTTGATGATAATTGTTTGGATTCTTTTAATAGGTTGAAGAAGGCACTTAAAACAACACCCATTCTGACGTCGCCAAATTGGTCTCTTCCCTTCGAGGTTATGTGTGATGCAAGTGATCATGCTATTGGTTGTGTACTTGGCCAGCGAAAGGAGAAGAGATTGCATGCCATCTACTACGTAAGTAAGACCTTAATGGGAGCACAACTAAACTATACCATTGTTAAGAAGGAATTGCTTGCAGTGGTATTTGTATATGAAAAATCTCGTTCTTATCTTTTGGGCTCACAGGTTATTGTTTTTACAAACTATGGGGCGTTAAGTTATCTTTTTTCCAAGATGACGCTAATGATTATAAAGAGACTTTTTCACCTACCTTAAAGAATGACTCATTGAGAATAATTATAGTATTACTGACTCAATTTTATTTAGAGCTACGTCAAGTAGATGTGAAAACTACCTTTTTGAATAGTGATGTTGAGGAGAAAGTTTGTATGGATCAACCTAAATGTTTTTCCATAAAAGGAAAGGGTCTCATCTTATGTAAACTTAGGGGCCGTTTGGTTCTATTTCTGCTTTTCTATTGTAGTTTTCAGTTTCCGTTTTCATTTTTGTTTCTGTTTTTCTTTCAAATAAAAACAAAAACCTGTTTGGTTGTTAATGTTAATGTAGTTGTATTTTTATTATTGATAATAATTACATTTTAGATAAAATTTAAAGATAAATTATTTTTAATTAAATAAATATATTTAATGTCTTATATAATATTTATTAACAAATTATTATTAAAATTATGTTATTTTAATACAAATAAATAATTTATAAATTAAAATTTTATTTATAAATTAATATTTATTTGAAATATATTTTAATTATTAAATCAGATTTTATTTGAACATTTATATATTTTAAATTTAATTATAAAATTAAATTATTCATAATTTTATTGATAATTAATTTTAATTTATTGAATATATAAATATAATTTTGAATTAAATTATTCATAATTTTATTATAAAATAAATAATTAAATAATATATATTTAAATGATAGTAAATCAGATTATGAAAAAGAAAACAAAAACAAGAAGCAAAAATCACTTTTTATGGTTTTCATAATTTTTGAAAACAGGTAGAAACTAAAACCAAAAACAGAAACTAAAAACTCAAATAAACAAGATTTTTTTACTGAATTTGAAAACAAAAACAGAAAACCAAAAAAATATGGAAACAAGCACCCCCTTAAGAAATCGTTATATGGATTTAAACAAGCTTCCCGACGAGAATATATTATGTTTAATGATACCATAACATCTTTTAATTTTTCAAGAAAATGTTGTTGATCGTTGTATATACTAAAAGATCAGTGGAAATAAGTTTATATTTGTAATTCTATATATTGTTGATATTTTATTTGTTGCTAATAATTTGGAGATATTGTATTATTCTATTTAAGAATTCTGAAATGAAAGATATAGGAGAGACACTTTATGTGACAAGAATTTTAATATTTCGAAATAGATCACAAAGACTGGTAGGGTTGTCTCAAAAAGACTATATCAAAAGAATTCTTGAGAGATTTAATATGAACAAGTGTTCAATATAGATTATCCCAATATAAAAGAGAGATAAATTTAGTCTCATACAATATTCAAAGAACGATATGGAATATAGACAAATGGAATATATTTCATATGCTTTTGTTATTGGCAATCTGATGTATTTGTAAACATACATAGGACCTGATATCAGCTTCGCGATTAGAATGCTAAGCAGATATCAAAGTAATCTTGGTATAGAGCATTGGAAAGCTGCAAAGAAAGTCTTGAGGTATTTTCAAGGAATAAAGGACTATATGCTCATGTATAAAACATCAAATCCATTAAAAGTAATTGGATATTTAGATTCAGATTTTGTTGGATGTATTGACAGTAGAAAAATCAACGTTTGGCTATTTGTTTCTACTAGTAGAATGACCAATTTCATAGAAAAGTGCTAATCAATCTAGCATTGCTTTATCCATTATGGAAGTAGAATTTGTAGCTTCTTTTAAGGCCACAATTCATGTTGTATGGCTGTGAAATCTTATTTTAAGGCTTGGGGTTGTTGACACTATTACCAAGCCATTGAAAATTTATTATGACAGTTCTGCAACAATGTGTTTCTCCAAGAATGACAAGTACTCTAGAGGTGGTAAACATATGAAGTTGAAATATTTTACCATAAAGAAGGAAGTTCAAGAACAAAGAGTGTGTATTGAACATATTAAGACGAATCTTATAATTGCAGATCCCTTAACTTAAGGCCTTCCACTCAAGATATTTAAGGAACATGTTTAAAGAACGGGCCTTAGTTATTTTTATGATTGTTTCTTACGATTTTTTTTAATAGTCTTGAGCTCAGCAAAGTTTCTGATTGGCAATTTTCTTATTTATTATGAATGTGTTCATGTGACTGTTGTTAAATAAGAAATAAAATTTTCTATTAAACATTAATGTGGACCTTTATGATATTTATATATCACTTATATTATTTGACTTAATAAATTACTAGTGTTGTGGTATATGGAATGAAGTATGTGATGTTGAAGTGCGTGACTGCCCTACACTATGTAGTTTATTTTGTTGAGGTAAATTATGAAAGTATTAAGAAATTTATTTATGTGTGCTTAATGTTTACACTATTAAACTAAACTTTGAAGTATCAAGCCAACTGGGAGAATGTTAGAGTGTGACCTAATTAGTACCCATATTTTATATAAATTAATAATATTATTAATATAATTAAAAAGTTATATTTGATCCATATTTTCTATTTAATAGTGGAATAAGTCTCAACTATTTATTTTGGTCACTTGACAGACGTACCAGATTAAAAATCGTAGATATATAAATTGGTCATCTCTCTACTAATTAGGATTATAGATTATTTTTTATCAAATTTTTTGTAGCCGCAAGAGAGTCTAAAGAGAGAAATCAATTTTAACCAAGAATGTGGTAAAGTTTCTTGATCTTTTTTCAATAATGACATCTTCCATATCAAGTATACAATATTACAGTCATATGATTTATAACAATTGTTTAATCAAGATCTTAAAGTTATGAATGTCAACTTGGATTTATCTCATAAAGATCATGTTTTACAAAAAGACCTGGCACAAACTGTTAGTTTTCATGAACAATAATGAAAAATCAGTTAGGACATTTTGAAGTTCCATGGTAACTCCCTTCAAAGAATTGGAACCCATTTATCCAAAGTTCTTCTGAGGTTTTAGCTGCTCAAATTCTTGAAAAATAGTCTCATCTACTGCTTGTTAAATGTGGAACATTGCTTTGGAGTTCTTTCAACTTCCTCTCATCTGACTTCTCCATCAAAATCTGCATAATCATTTTCTAATAGGCCACAAAAATCTTGAGACTTTTAGTCTTCGATTTGGTGTGCCAGAACTCATAACACTCTCCAGTAAATATAAGAAGTGAAAGCTGTGAAATAGTTACAGATTTTTCATAATCAATCATGTACCTCTCTTAGTTTTTGCTCCTCACTTTCATGTTTGTTTCCCTCATCAGTGTTTAATTTTGTCGTCACTAATCAAGCCAACGAACTCACTTACTTTTATACCATTAATGTAGAGGAAAAAGGTGATTCAAATACATGGTGTGCCCTTTCTAAACTTGATTAATACGACTAATTGAGAGACAAACTTCATCAACAATTAAGCAATTTTGACTTAATCTTCAACAGCATATCCGAGTTACTATTAGTTATTACTGAGTTTAATCATGTTTGGGGTTTCAAGCATGACATGGACTATGAAATCAAAAGGCTTAACAAGGAAAGTTCATCCTATGAATGGGCTGTATGCTGAGACCGTATGGTGAGCCGTACCAATATATCATCCTGAAAGTATCATCTTCTTCTGCTTCTGCATCCCATAGAAAAAGACCACGACTAGGTTTCTTTAAGAACAAGCTCTCACGATGTAATTTTCATCATTGCACTTTTTAACTGTATTCAAAGTTACGAGTCTCTCATTTACATCTGAGAATCACATGGTAAAACAAATCACAAAGTCATCACACATTTTTTTCCTTTTTAAAACCTTTAAAACAACAGCTTTCTTTATCCACTTCCAAGCTGACCGTCCACTAAGCAGTGGGATGAACTGTATTGCACATGCCTGAATTCCTGATGCACCAAAGTGGTTGAAGAGGTTCAGCCCTTATTCCTCTACCCACCATTCTGTATCTCCATTCATTCAGACGATCTGTGGCCTCTGCATGTCTCTTCATCCCTTTCTCATCCCTATTTCCAGACCACAAGGTCTCAGCCATTGCAGATGTTCTTGGCCATATCCGCTGATCAAGAACTGTTGGATCTGCTTGCTCTGACCACAGTGCCACCTCACCACCTAGCACCAATCTGGCCTCCTCTTCAGTCAGGCCATATGTGATGTCATAATTATATATGGTTTGCCAGGTTTTGAAGGGTCCACACCATGATCCGGCATTGTCTTTATCGGAACTTCTTGGTGATTGATCATACTGACTGTCATTCCCAAGAAAGTCACCATGCCCACAATCCAGATAATAGAATTCAGAGGATGAGACAATGGTCCGGTAACCAGATGACACAATCAGTTTTGTATTCTTTGAGCCATTATTCCATGTTTGTAGGATAGTATGTTCAGGAGGAAGAACTGCAGCATCCACTTTAACATTGTCATCCAACAAAACGTCTTCCCAGTAAACCACTGTGCGATTGAGAGATACAATGTAAGGCAATGTGGATTTGACAAATATCTCAAGGAGCTGACTAAGGGTTCCATTGTTCGACAGAAATGACTGAATATCAGGATCACTCTTCCAACAACCTGGTATGATCTCATCGGCACCACCATGGTAAAAAGGTTCAGGAAATAAGGTGACAATATCATTGATGACATGTCTTAGTATGTTATAGGTTTTCGGGTTCAAGGGGTTTAGGTGCCCAGTTCCTGGCTCAGAAGCAAGCCGGTCAGACCAATCACTCCCAGCTGGCCACCAGAACATGTTTGCACATGCCACAATATCGGGGTAGGCTGCAGCCCATGATCCTGTGTGTCCTGTAAAGAATTTGCCACATGTATTATAACTCGGACCATTCACATAGTCTTATACGACCATGAAAAAAGCAAATGTAAGAATGATGCAACGTTAATAAACGTCAAGAAGAAAGTAGAACAGATTGGTTGATTTCATCATCTTAACCAGGGCTCTGTTGATATAATTCCTTCATCAGAGATTAGCTGTTTGATCTTTCTCCTCCCTCTTATGACTCTAAATTGCACCACAGATCAATTTCAAGCATTCTTTTTGTAACGTCCTACTACATAGCTTACTACAGCCATAAGACGTGAGCTTACCTATCAATAGAATAGTTGTCTTGGTGTCACCTCCTGCTCCATAATGGTACCTAGCCATATTGCCTAGGGTCTCATTTCCAAACTAAAATACCTCTTTAGGCCATCATCAGTTCTGATTCCACAATTTTACTTGTAGCGCAAAAGTATGATTCTTTTGATCTTTGACTCATAAGATTACACAAGTAGTTGACTCAATAAAAAAACTTAATTCTGTATTTCATTCCTCATAAAAGACTTGAACGTAATTGAAAATTTCAAAAGATAGAAACTTGTTTTAATAAAGAAAGTGAAAAAAAAAAACCACGTCCAAGACATCTGTTCATAAACTAGACTCGTCAATTACTGAGAAAGTGAGTAGTAAAGGGAGAAAGGAGGACAGCTGGAGGGTACAAGAATTTGTAAGTTACTTCAATCAGCGATGCTGCGTCTTTTGTGTGCACAGACTTGATTATGTTTAAAACAGGAAACTTTTGTTTGCGTGGAGCAAGTTTTTTATAATGTTTTTGCTTCGGACGGAAGCTATTACTACCTAAAATAAGACAACATGGAACAGATGACTATCTTGACGTTGCATCAAAGAAACCAGGATATCCTGCATCCCAAGTTATATTTCACTAACCACTTCTCCCTCTAAACCAACGGGAATGGACTTCAAACGGAACAATTTTGCAGGTAGGATGCAATCAAACATTGTTTTATTACTTGCACACTAAGTGACCAGTAGTCCATGTATCTAGAAGACACCTAAAAGTTGTCAGTTTTGACCTCAAAATCTACGAGTTTAGATTATCTGTTCAATATTATGATGTCTTATGGTGTCCAATAAATCTCAGCTATTTATTTTGCGGGGTTCACGCGGTAAAATAAATGGCTCAAGACAAAATAAGACAGACTAATATTGGATATTGGAATCAGGATCTGGATTCACAATCCACACCCTTATCCACACCTGCAGACTGCAATATGGGATCTAGGGGAATCCACTAGGCATTACTCTTCCAAGTCATTTTTCACTCACACGCATGTTCGCCATTATTAATCTCATGGCTTTAGAATCAGATGATCCAATTGCTTATTAGTAGTTAGTATCTAAACAATCACAAGCGTAAGTAACTAACCAGGAGAATCGATTTCCGGCAGGACTCTGACACCATGTTCCAAACCGAACTTCACAATCTTAGCAACATCACCCGGCGAGTACTGCATACTACTCCCGTAAGACCCTTTAACAGCAAGATCAGGTACCGAAGGAAGTAGCAAAGGAAACGAATGAGAGTCGGTAATGTGCCAATGAAACACATTCATCTTATTAGCACTCATAGCTCCAATGGTCCTCATAATATCCTCTACAGCATAGTAATTCCTAGAAGTATCCAGCATCAACCCACGATGTCCGAACAAAGGCGAGTCCCAGATATAAAGGCCACGTGGGACAAGCGAAGGGTTAGCCCAGACGAGCTGAGAAAATGTCTCCAAGCCTCTCATGGCGCCCCACACGGTCTCCGCCGTCAGTGTGGCGACGGCTCCGAAATTGGGTATGGTGAGGGTGTAAGACTCGTCAACGCCGTGGTGGAGAGAGGAGGCAAGGTCGGCGACGGATATGGCGAGGGTCTTGAGGGGAGGGGAGGACGTGGAGATGTTGACGACAGGAGGCACGAGGGGGTGGTAGTGTTCATTAAGGACTTGGCGGGAGTAGCGGAAGACGGCGGCAGCAAGGTAGGGATGATCGGGGGCCATGATGAGGAAGCGGGTGGAAAGGCGAGTGGCCAGTGGGTGAGGCCATGAGATGTTTCTTGGCTTCGGCCACACATTGATGCTATCAATGGAGATAGCTGACGTTGACGGCAAAGAGTCAAGCATGTAAACAAGGAAGACGATGGGTGCGACTGCTAATAATGTTCTTAACCACATAATGTCAAAACGCTTTTGGAGTTTTGAGCCTACCGACCACAGTATAGATCCAAGCTTATTTATAGATGGATTTTAAGTTTCCGAGGGAGAGCTTATTTTATTTTTAATTAAAAATATTACAAGAAGTTTTGTGGGATCGATGAAATCAAATGGCCAGAGTTTTTTTTTTTATTTTTAGGTGTTTGACTAATGCGAACTCGCTATAAGAGCTCGTGCTGAGCGGTAAATAGCTGGCCACGAAAAACGTTTCATTCCCACAGGAGGAGTCGAACTCCCCACCACATGGTTAAACAAACTACCACCACGCCTACCCATACACAAAAAAAAAAAAAAAATAGAACAGAGGGTCACGTCCTTTTAAATATGGGTGAGATCGACTAGGCTGATGTAGTAATAGCAAATATATATACTATTATATACACAACCATGAATGTGGCAAGACGGCCTGGAGTTGGCTGATGTAGTAATAGCAATATATATATATATATATATATATATATGAAACCATTAATGTGGCGAGACGGCAAACTATGAGAAATTAATCAAATGATGATTCCGAATTCAGCAAATTATAAGAAATGGAGTTGGTCGAACTACTAAGTTTAAAAGGAGAGCTATCGCTTTGTCCTTTAATATTTCTCCTATTTGATGTTATTCCCCTTGTAATAGAATTTGTGGAAGGCTTTTGTAAGGAAAACAATATTATTACGTGGTTTAGCAATGTGTCAACATCCGCAATAGTGTTAGAAATTTTTTTCTCTTGTCTTATAATGTACAATGACAAAATATTAAGACTCCTTATATTTTGAAAACCTTCAATGTCACTACAATAGAATATGGAAACAAAGTCCTATCTAGACTAAAATACTAATTAACTTTCATATCTCATATTATTTTTTGCTACAAATAAAACACAACTCTTAGCAATACAAGGAAACAAGATATTCTCGTGAGACTCTACATCCTAACAATCTCCTACTTCGAGACTGTTGCTTGGACTAAGAAACCAACATCTTGCCCATACACCTTGAACAACTTTCGAGCACCTAACGTGACAACATTTCCATCATCAACCATGAAGGCCAACTAAGGTCTTGTATAACTTTAGTTTTCTATTATCAACACATTTATTGAGCATGTCTACTTTGTAACTAAAATCTTCTCCAACCATAATACTCCCTCCTCAAACAAGTTGCAAGTAAAGTGATACCTATATTGTATATGTTTAGTTTTGGAATGGAACATTGGATTCTTCATAAATTGTAAAAGCACTCTAACTGTCACTGGACAATATGTTGTCATATTGCTTCTTAAGTATCTCCTCCATAATTTTTTTCAACTAAACCATCTCCTTGCTAGCTTCAAAAATAGTCACATACTCTACCTCTATAGTTAACATGGAAACACACTTCTGGAGTTTAGAAATCCAACTCACAACTAAACCATTTATATTGCAGATATATCCCAAAGTACTTTTATTAGTGTTGAAATCCTCACTAAAATTAGCATCAGTGAACCCTTCCAGATTCACTTTGGCTTTGCCAAAGCAAAGTGTCATACTTAAAGTACCCTTAAGTACCTCAATAGCCATTTTACAGCTTCCCAATATATTTCTCCTAGATTTGACATAAACCTGATCACAACTTCCACAAACATATGGTATCGTTTTTACGAGACAGTAGCACAACTCTCTAAAAGATTAACGACATATCAATGGTAAGAAAGAACTCTTTAACATACACTAGAAAAACAACATGACCATAAGAAACTTAATGGTGAAACAAATACCAAGATTTATGTCAAAAACCTTGCAGTGTAGAGGGAAAAAAATAAAGGGATTAACTGACAAGCAAATCCACTAAACTTAATAAGGACTTACAAAAAGTTTATCACTCACCCCACAACAATAAATTGTCTCATAAATTTTATGATTGAAACCAAAGTTGATATCACAATCAATAGACACTCAAACCAATCACAAAAACAATCAAACAAGGATGAGAATATAACGAAATTATCCCTCTCTATGTTTTTCCTTTCTTTTGGACATTATGATTACACTATCTCCAAAAGCTTGCATATTTTTCATTTTTATATCACAAAAAAGGTTTTTATGCACGATCGTGTAAGTGATCGTCTATCTTCAGCATTGGCTCACTCATAGTTGTACATGGCTACAGAGAGTTACACAATCTCCACATATAGCCGAGTATCTTCAGACGATCGTGTACATGACTATGTATGTTTTCACTTTTCACACATTCCTTTACACATTTCCAAAGACTTACATGGTTGATCCACACAACTGTTCCATCTTGTCTTCACTTGTTCGCCATTCCCATGAACTATAAAGGCGTCTACATTCATTGAAAGTCTAAAAAATAAGGTCGAATACTCAACAATCTCCCCCTATAGCCTAAATATAGGGAAGATACATTATTCTCCATCATCTACTTGAGATACATCTTGGCAAGCTTACTACAAAGCTCATGCTTATTTCCAGGTACCACTTTAGTCAACATATTAGCATCATTCAAATCCGTGTGAACCATCTTCAACATTAATTGTTGCTCTTATATCATATACCTCAACTAATGATATATGACGTCTATGTGCTTTGTACGAGAATGATACATAGTATTATTTTTTTCCTTAAGTCAATAGCACTTTTGACTTTCACAAAATACTACATTGTCTTCTTACTTCACATCCAACTCTTGAAAGAACCTTGTTAGCCAAAACATCTACTTATAAGCTTCCACTGCAGACACATATTCTAATTTAGTCATATATAAAGCCACATAGTTTTGTGGCATGAATTACT
>JAOQMR010000006.1:17095248-17109452 GCA_027563865.1 Erythroxylum pelleterianum | reverse complement strand
CTTATATAGGTAAGAGCTTGGCCTCAATTGTTGTCCCCAACCAATATGGGACAACAAAAGGAGCCAAACTCAACAATATATATAGAATATATCCTAACTGCTAATTTGATTTAAAAAAAAAGCGTCTAATTTCAATTGAAATACGCGTTAAACTGGAAACAAATTTATGTAAAAATTTTATGACGAAGCAACCTATTAAAGAAATATTCAATAGTGAAGAGTTTACCGTTTGGCAGTCTAATATTGTAATGTTATAGTAACTCGGTCTTTTGAACTCGATTGAGTGTAAAACTTGACACGAGTATTATTATTTTAAAAAGACCATAACGTTTATTAAAAGAAATAGAGTTCTTGAAGAAGAGACGGATGAAGATATAAAAAAAACTTCGTCTCATCTGAATTATTGAAAAGAAAATCAAATTCAACCAAATGATTAAAAGCGATAAGGAGGAGAAGAGGTGAGTATTGATTTTATTACCAAACCATGTCTGTACTGAGAAAGGAACTGAGGTTGTCCTATATGCGTCATTGTGTGTATAATTTACTTCCAAGTTTTCACATTTCATCATGATGTTCCACATCTTCAGAGCCTTTGTTGAAACTTTGAATCAAAGACCTTAAAATTTCGATTGTCATTTGGGTTTACTCGTGGTTTTTCAGCTTTTTGCTTTGGCTTGTTTCTTTGAGGTTGAGGATTCTCCACGGTACTTGTATAAATTTTGTCGTGATGGTTTTGTAAAAGAAGCCATAAGAGTACAAGAATTATGCAAAGGAACGGAATATATCGACCACAAGAAATTTGCATGACAGAGCAGTCGTAACCTTTTTGAATTGTTTCTTTCCCATCATCAATTCTGGGTGAAATGCAGCGTCTACCACACGGGAACTGTGGTAGATGGGTTGCAGAGACAACTCGTGGTATGATAAAATGGATCTTTTTTTTTCGGTCTTAAACTAGGATATCTACCGGCGGATTCAGTAACTAATCCTTTCACTGATTTATAAGCACCTCACAGTATGGGACAGCTGCCCAAAAATCTTTAATAGAGATAAAAGATAGATAATAATTCCATATTAAACTGCCTTTTACGGTGAAAACTCGCATTGTATTTAACATGTTCGTCTATTATATAGTTGCCAACAAAACATTTTCTGGTATGTATCGAAGACAAGCTCATTTAACCAAGCAATTGGCTGGATTCTTTCATTTTCATTTTTAGCCATTGAACAGCTAAGAGAGCATCAACTAGAGTCGACGTTGACAGGAAAGAGATTAACGTCGACCACAAGAAGTATATAGATATTAGCAGCGGCTGGTGTGGACTGCTGCTAACCATAGACACGGTGGAGGATTTACGTGCGGCTCTTATCTGTTAGATTTTTTTCCTTCTTTTCTTGTGGTTCAACTTTTATTTTATATACATTTTTAGGGACCACGAGTGAGCATCAATCAACCCTAAATAGTATCGTTTGTTGTCTTATCGAAAACTTGCAAGATTCACCGCGGAAAATTTATGTCGGCCACCTACCGGAACAGTATGATTCCATGGTCAGAAACGTTGAGCTCCTGGATCTGGAACCCAATGACTTTCAAAGTTTCAAGTCACTTCACTACGACAGTTTGCTTACATCATTAAGGTGACGTAATCCGGTTAATAAGTGGTGATGGAAGCACTTGCACGCAAGCGATGGGTAAAGCCAAAGTAATGAATACCATATCAGATTCGTAATAAATTGAATTCTAAAACGAAACTGTATCGGTATCGGTCATTACCAGGTACCATTTCCGTACAGTTTCGGGCAATTTTTTAAATTTATAAAATAATCTTTAAAATTTTTAAAATTTACAAAATAGTCCATTAGTATATTTTATTGTTGTACTGTATACTTCGCTAATTTACTATTTACATCAACTATGTTTTCAAAAATCTTAATAATAAATAATAATGATAATTAAACTTTATATATATCTTTATTATATTCTAATTATTTCTATATATAATAATTATCTAAATATAATAACTTATTGTAAAATAATGAAAATAATTCAAATTTTTGTATTTTATCATAATTTTGAAATATTTTTTAAAATTGTTGTTTTTTCACGTTCCATTTCATTTTATATTTAATTAGACATAATCACAATTTTAATTTAATATATAAAATTAATGTAATAATTATTAATAAATATAATTAAATTTAAAATATATTTTTAAAATATATAAATTTCAAATAAATTTTGATTTAATAATTAAAAATATATAAAAATAAATATTAGTTTATAGATAATAATTTTTAAATTATTTATTTAAAAAAATAAAATACTTGTATTAATAATTTATTAATAAATACTATATAAAATATTAAAATAAATTTAAATAAAAATAATTTATTAGTAATAAAAATAAAATAATTTTTTTAAGTTTTATTTAATTTATAATTATTATTAGTAATATAATATTTATTATTATTTTAAAAACTTTGAAAAGGGGGGGGGGGCAGGAGAGGAGGGAGGGAAATTTTGAAAATTTTTGAAAATTTTGCAAAAAAGTCCCTCAATTTTTGAAAATTTCCGGTATCGGCAGATATTTGACTGGTATTTTGAATACCGGCCGGTAGCAGCAGGTACCGACAAAATTGGCTGGTACTGACTGGTATTTTTCGCCGGTACCAGTTTCTGGCCGAAACGGAACGTACCGATCGGTACGGTACGAAATTCAAATTATTGAGTAGAAGAAAAGAAGAAGGAGCCACGAAATTAAGAGGAAAGCAAGAGATAAATTGAAGACAACAATTTAGGTGATTTTTCAAGTGAATGTCATGAATGGGATGAGTGGTGAGTTGTAGTGACACTTGTCACCTTCCTATGGTCTCATCTGGACTCATATTAAAAACCAGTCTATTTGTCTCCAATTTTTACTCCAATTGTCTCCCAATTTCAATGAGACTTGTCAATAATTCCTAAAGCTATTTATCTAAATTTTCATTGCCATTTGACAGTAAATTCTACTACCAATTAACAATTGCCTTGCCACTTAGCATTTTTCCTAGTCCAGAAATTACCCCAATTTTTAGAAGTTTTTCCTAAAATTATCCAAAACTTCTAAATCAACAATTACACTCTCCAAATCAATTTTCAATACCAATAAACCACAATTCTCAATGACAATCATATCTATTAACAATTATATCCGGAATGTCAATAAATGCATGTACAATTATTTTCATGTGCAAAAATCTCACTATTCACATGTATGTGTATGACATATTATGCATGAGCATGCAAAAATGCATTTCTAAGCTCTCATTAATCACTCATATTTACTAATTTAACCTTACCATAGGTAATGAGATGTTACATAATGAGCTACAAGGAAACTTAAATGATTGTGTAGCTCACTTACATAACCATGTAGATTGTACAAAGAGGCTAAAACTGCATCTTCCCCCTCCTACAAACTTCCAGTAAGTTACACGGTCCCATACACAATGATGTAGGTTGCAATAACTTCATTTATTTCATTGTTTATCCCATCTTCATCCTCATTCATCTCCTTCTTGATCCTCAAAGGCAAATTAGATTGAACATCAATAGGACGACTTTAAGGATATCTTAAGCACAACATAACATTAATCATTAAACATTAGGGAGTAAATATATAGTCAATCAAGCATTTATAGAGCCTAAAGAAAGGGAGGCATTATAAGAACATTTATCTAAAGAGTTTAAAATGAAAGATCTTGATTGCTTGAAATATTTCCTTGGGACTGAAGTTTCTATAACAAAGAAAGGAAATTTTCTATCCTAAAGAAAGTATGCATTAATTACCAAAAAAAAGAAAGTATGCATTAGATTGTTAGAAGAACCTAACATATCAGCATGTCAATCAATTGATACTTTTGTTTTTACATTAAGCACATTTTGTGCATAATCTTAAAGAACAACATATTAATGCAATTATGCAAATTTTAAGTTACTTAAACCTTCTTCTAAAAAAGAAATTTTGTTTACTAAAAATACAAGTCAGCAAAACAGAAATATTTATACAAATATTTATTGGTTGGGTGCAATAAATGATAGATGATCAACTTCTGGTTATTTATTATTTGTAGGTGACAATCTTGTCATATAGAGAAGTAAGAAACAAAATATCATTATTCAAAGGTATGAGACTTAGACGATGTGAAAGTTTATAGCTAAGACTAATTTGATAGGATTTGAGTTACCCATCGAAACAACCAATTCGATTGTATAGTGACAAAAAAATTACAATGTAATATAGCTCACAATCCTATATAACATGATCAAATAAAATTGAGGTCGGCATATTCTTTATTATAGATAACAAAACTATGGAGTTATGGAAGATTCATTATGAGAAGATCAAAATTATCTTAGTAATTTGGGTGTGTGTGACGTCCATACACCAATTTAGAAGGATTGTTGAGCAATTTTTACTATAATTATTAGGATTATAGTTAATCCTTAAGTAATCAGCAATTAATTCATTAATTTATATTCTCATTGTACCGTGTATATATATATGTGTGTCTTCAAATACATGACATGATAGAATAGTTGGAGTTATTCAACTGTTGAATGGAATCCACAATAAGAATCGGCAGTGTTTGGATTCCAATTCCCAACCATCAAGTCCACATGGGATGATGGAACGATAATTAATTATTGGCAATCCTTAATTATATAGGAGAAGTTAGTATTGTGTTGTTTGTCTATTAACAATGTATATATTAACAGTGCATGATGAATGGCTTTTAATTTGGTCAAATTCTGCCTGTGTATAGAAGACCGATGGTGTTGGCCGGCACATAAATAAAATCCCAGTTCGGTGAAGTGATTAATGGCGACAACGTATTTAACCTCTAAGAAATAGGGTAATAAGATAAGTTGGTAAATTGCATCAAAATGTTATACTCACTCCTATTTAAAATAAAAATCGTTTTAGAGAGATTTTAATTATTCAAAATAAGTGTTGTTCGTGATTTTTTTATGCATGTTTATAATTTTACTTTCAAAATTACTCTTTAATTTATCTCATATCTTAATTGTACAGATTGTATTTTTAAGACACTTTAATATGTAATTAATAAGGGTATATCAGACATTTCATTAACTTTCTTAATAAGTGTGCGTTTCTTTCTTTAAAACGACTTTTATTTTAAATAAAAGGTAGTATTTATATTTGGTAGAATTAGATATTTAGGAAATTGAGGAGGGTGTGAGGGAGCATGTGATTGTGATTATGTACGAGACACAAATGTCGGGATGCATGTGGAATCCTGTTTCATGTCTTTGTCACATTTATTGGTGGGCTGATATCTCCCAAAATGTCTGATTTTATTGTTTATAATCATGTACACATGTTTGGGTTGACTCGGTCGGGGGATTAGATACACCAGCGATGATATAAATATTGCTCTGCCTTCCCTAAAAAAAAAAAAATAATATTGCTATGCCTACTCGGTGTTAGATATATATATATGCATGGGGCTCAAAAACAAGTCACGCATGTTTATGGATACACCAGCGATGATGCCTACTTGTTGTTACATACAATTAATGATATTTAATTGGCATATATTTTAATTTTAGCTGGTTCTGTCTGATTCTGACAGATAGGAACGTCATTGCTTGGGTCTATGGATTGACTGCTTCCTTCCGCTGCGATACCTCCAAAACAAAAAAGGCTCGTCGGGGATTGTGTCCCGATTAGCCCCTCCGACGCTCAAGTTAGATTTTTGGTGAAGGTGAGGCTGCTCAAAATAGAGAAAATTAGGTTATGATCTCGTACCAGTTTTCACGGTAGGACTATACCTTATATATGTAGAACGATATCTAGGTTTAGGTTTTTGTCTTTACGTGTGCATGGGAGTCTCTCTCATGTGGACAGGCCTGATGGAGCATGGATCGGGCTTGGGCTGGATATCTTTAGTAAATGGACCGATCGGCCCCAGGCCCAATAAGGCCGACCCAACCATTAGCTATAATGATAATTAATTAATTAAAAAAATTAAAATTATTAACATAAGAGTATAATTATAAAAATAAAAACATGATTGCCTTTTGTTTTCAATAAATAAATAAAATTTTGTTTTAAAAAAAGAAATAAAAAATTAACAACCAAATCACCTATGATAATACCATACAATATCCGTAAATTATTCTAATGTAATTCAATAAGAGGGAACCTACTTGATTAAGAAGAACAAAACTAAGAGATAAGTGCATTAACTTTTGTAATTTAGGGTTACATCAGGTCTTGCTTCTCTTTCTCTCTCTACGAGTGCAAGTGTTGGTCTTACCGTTCATGTGCAAGGTGAGGTCTAGGTATTATTTCTATGTTAGTCTCTCTTAAATTTTCGTTTTAACTTCATGGATTCAGGGTTGCAAAGACTCTCTATTCGGGAGAAAGAAGACAGCGAGTTCGTTGTTTCTCCAGAGGATGTTCAGACGGAAGACTTTGTTGCGGTTCTTAGGGACGCACGAGGTAGATTTGTGAGTGCTATTTCAGGTTTTTTCTGCCCTGTTTGACCCAGTTCTTGCCGAAATTATGTATATAAGGGAAGCTCTTTCTTGGCTAAAAGATCAACAGCTTGTCAAGGTCATTATGGAGTCGGATTGTTTTGCAGCTGTCCAATCAATCTTAGCTCCTTCGCCAAATCGGTATGAGATTGGAATTTTGACCGTTGATTGTTTATCATTCAAGCGTCATTTCCTTCACTTGTCCTTTCAATGGACGCGTAGGATTGCCAATAAGGCGGCCCATGCTTTAGCCAGGGTAGCCTTATTACATGCAAACTCACATCACTAGACTGATCGTCCTTCTTATTTATTCTCTATTTTAAATTCAGATTATTCGGCTTTTGTTTTTGTTAAGGGGAAAAGGCTATTAGATTCTGGGTGTACGGGATAAGCCTGTTGGTTTATGTTAGTTTTCTTTGCCTTACTTGTCTATTTTTTGTGCTAATGTTGATTTTATAAAAAAAAAACCAAAACCAAAACAAAACTAAGAGATAAGAAATAATTAGAATCATGACTTACCAGCTGACGTCGCAATCACAAATGCAAGATACCATCCAAGTATTTTATTAATAAACGAGTCAACCAAACGGCCCCAAGAGCTAAGACTTATCTCAAGGTGATTTAAATAATTATTTCTAACATATCTTACCATTACGAATTTTCATTTCTTTTTAGAAATTTTATTTTTAAAAATTAAAGATTTATATTAAAAAATTAAATAGCAAACATCTGACTTATAATCTAGAAAAAGACTACAAAAAGCTGACCGATGCCTAATATGTTGAATGATGAGACAAAAAGGAAGGTTTAGTGAGCTTGTTATAAATGTAACTTACAGGCCGTTGCTTAGACTGCGCCAGAGACCTCTGTTTCTTTCTCCCCCTCTGTTCCCCTTCACTCTGTTTTTCTCTGTTTCTTTTCAACAGACAACTGACAATTTGTTTCATCGATCCTTCTCACTTTAATTCGTTGAAGAACAAACAAACAGACAAAGAGAAGAAGGATCTTATTTATTTCGAACTAATTCGGGATATCTGATTCCAAAAACATAGATAGAGAGCTCGTTTTTCTCCCCTAATACTTACGTTTCATTTACTCAGGATTCTGTGTTCTGTCAGCCATGGCGTTCTCTATCTCTGCGTTATTGCACAGCTTAAACGTTTACTTTCAATGTTGGTGGTTTTGACACCTACCTGCTGTTTCCTTTTTTAATGTTCTTGGTACGTATTCTCCATTTTCATGTTCTTTTATTGTACCGTTATTCACCGTTTTCGATGTTCCGTAGCCGATTGTAGTCTTGTTTTTAAACGTTCTCATTCAGTTCCATGTTCATTTGTTAAATCTTTTGAAGGTTCTTTGAGTTATATACAAACAAAAAAGAACATGGCTTGTATTCTTGCAAGACAAGGGCGAGTGCGACAACGTTATGAGAACAATGTTCGGCTTGTTTCTGGGTAAGGTATCCATGTTGTTACTTCAATTTTCTTCAAAACGAACCCAGTTATGCGGTCTTGTCCAGTTGTGTTTTCCATCATCATACTATTTCTCCTTCCCGACTCTTCCCTGTACAATCAAACGGATACTAAAGAAGAGAACAAACCTGTTTAATCTTCCTTTTTTCCCCTTAAATTCAGAAGGATTGACGAACTATGAATGCCTATATAGATAAAAATCCTTTTTTGAACAAGTCTCTATTGACATGTGCTGTAGCATCCTTCCTTGGACCATTGTTAGTTTACCTTGGCATGCCATCTTGGAATTCCTTTGGCCTACTAACTCTTTACGTACCGTTCGTCTCTGGTTTGTTCAAGTTATTGAATAAGAAACTTACTATTCAAGCAAACGAAGAAGCGGATGAGTTTCCTTTGGTTTGAACCTCAGCAAAGTAAGCCATTTTGACCTTATTTTAGACATACACTTGACCATAAACAAATAATTGTTAACCGTGACATCCAACGAAGCATCTCAAGTTGGGCAATCCATTTGTCTTCTTTTGATTGTCTTGGTTTATAGCACTGCGTTTCAGGGACTAATCTAGTTACCATAATTTTGCTCAGGTGGGGCTAATGTTGACTTTAGGTTCTTTTATCTGGTTCTTGGATTTGGCGTGATCTATTTTGTCTCTAATGGCTAATATATTAAACTAAATCATCGTCTAGTTTTAAGTAAAACCATGATCGTGACATTTCTTCACCCAGAGAGAGGGTTTACTTCTTGCTGCCTTGCTATATTGTTGTAGAAGTTAGTGGTGTAGTTGTGGCTTTATTCTTGATTCCCATGGAGAATTTTCAGAACCTTATTAGAGGTGGTTTAACGTTGTAACATTGTCTGCATCACGTACTTGATACTGTTGGTATGTGCTCGAGAGACGATAACTGTGTAAATTAGGGAAGAGTATTACTGAAAATTGCAAGTAAATCTAACAAGTAGCCGAGCACGGTGGTGATCTGAATATTGAAGTTTAATAGTATGAATACAGTTTTCTAACGCAGAAGAGAGACATACATTTCAAGACAAACGGCATGCAGGATGCTTATTTAATGAGAGAAGTGAAACGAGGATTGGAACTAGGTAGAGGCTTGCTGTTATCCCCATACGTTTCTTGAGCCCTTTTCTCTTTCCATGAGATAACCTTGTGTCCGAAAGAAGACAAAAATTACTCTGATTTTGGTTTTTGAAAAATATGGATGTTCAGCAGTGAAGGGAAATTTCTCATTTTGAGAAACCTTTTCGGTGAAGTCCTCAATCATCTATATGCATTTGATTTCAGCACAGATCATGATCTCCAAGTACTGTAACTACTGTCTCATAATGGGCCCTTGAAGTGAATTGGTCATTGACTCCTTTTCTCGTAATATGCGCAAACAGGTGCATTCCTTACAGGATAGCTATGGACAAAGAGAAATGCAGTAATGATTTGGAGAATATGTTACAAGTTCTCATGGTTTCCTCACCAAACCGGACCGATCTTGTTTTTCCGAAGGTGTTTTCTTGTCTCTTTCATATCTTCCATCTGGACAGAAAAGAACTAATACTGCTTCTTTCATTGTTTCTGTATTTCTTATGAACATTCTGCTATCTTATCCTTTCTTCAGGGTGGATGGGAGGACGACGAAACTATGGAAGAAGCTGCATGTCGAGAAGCCTTGGAGGAAGCAGGAGTGAAGGGAATACTAAAGGTGAGATCCTTTTTACCTATTTTATTTTGCAGTTGGAGCTGGTTAACTGGATCTTATATCTTCATTTTGTTATAGTTTTGAGTTTTTGTACATCTTGGATGTATATATACTGTTTGATGATCCTTGTGTTCCTTTTATACGAATTTAGTTTCATATATATGTCTGTTCGTCAGGAAGCACAACTTGGGGTTTGGGAGTTCAGAAGCAAGAGTAGCCAGGATCCGTGCAGCCTGGAAGGAGGCTGCAAAGGCTTCATGTTTGCATTACAAGTGACTGAGGAGCTTCAAACCTGGCCTGAACAGGAAAACCGTGACAGGAAATGGGTTAGCTTTTATTGTGTATATGATATTATGCAACTCTGAAAGAGAGGTTCTGACATGAGCGAGTAATGTCCTAACCATAAAACTAATGATTTCCTGCAGCTAAACATAAAAGATGCTTTTGAGCTGTGCCGATATGAATGGATGCGCGAGGCACTTGTAGAGTTTCTGAAGATCATGGCAAAAGAAGATACACATGATATTAGTGAAGAATCAGCATCAGCGTCGGTGGAACCCTCTTGTACGACGGTGGCAGAAGTTGCAGAATGCACAATTATTTCATCAAACTGCTGCATAAAGCCTTCGAGCAACCAACACCATGCCATCAATGGCATGATTATGTTGCCCTGGCAAGTGGTTACCGAGAGCATGCCATTGATATGAGAGTTTTACAAGGAAAAAAACAGAAAAGGAAAGCTTTTTACCTGGTGCGATAGGTTCTGACAGCAGTTCCTGTTAGGAAAATAAGATACTTGTTTTCAGAATTGTCCAAGTTACCTTCCAGTTGATGAAGAGAACAAATTGCCAAATGCACTAATCCTGTCATATTTAAGGTCAATAAGTTATGCTATGTGCCATAGGTAAAAATAAAATCATCTACCAGTTAAATGCTAGACGTTAACCTAATTAAAAGAATATTCACCGTTACACCAATGGTGATAAAAATCTTAACATGGTCAATCTAGATTGTATGACCTTTCAAAATTGGGCATATACTATCTTAAGACTCTGTAAATAGAGTGCACCTCAAGATATCTAAACTTCTAATAGAGAGTTGGAAGTATAAAGTACAAAGTATATTGGAGCTGGGACAACCAAGGAGTTGTGCATATTTCCATGTTTGAGGAAGCTCAAGCCCAAATAAGCTAAGACTCCGGGGCATTTAGTGGAGAGATATATTAGAAGAGTCCAAATCTTCTGTTCAATATTATGGTGCCTTATTGTATCCAATAAATCTCAGTTATTTATTTATGTGAGTCTCACATAGGGCTCGCGTGATCTTGCGAAATAAATGACTTAGATTTTATGAGACAAAATAAGACAAAATAATATTGGATAAAAGACCGGACTCATATCAAGAAAGGTGCAAGAAATTTCCACTTGGAATCTTTATCAGCAACGTAAAAGGGAAAATGTTCGAAGACCTCAAAAGTCAGTTTAGCCTTACAATTTCCAGCGGTATAATCTTTCTATAAAGCAAGCTAACTTGACGAAAAAAGAAAGTGGAATTGAAGGTTCAGAAGAATTCTTTCTCGTAGAAAAATAAGGAAAGACAGCGGAAAGAGAATAAAGAACCACGTCATCACTTGCACGTCATCTCCAAAGTTGTGCAATCGTTAGAGATTCTTGATTGCTTGCCTGCTAAGATTATGATGACTTAACGAACTTTAAGTTGAAGCATCAAAACATATTATGTTCGTTCTTTGCAATAATTTTGATTCCAATAACACTTTTATTTCCTTTTATTCGTTAAGTACATATAATAAATAAATAAATTTAGGAAGTTTTTCAAACTTCTTATGTACAATCGTAAAGACGATTAATCAATTAGATTGAAAGAAATGATTAAATTTAGGAAGCCTTTCAAACTTCTTATGTTAATTTATAAAAGAATAATCAATTAGCTTGAAGGAAAAAATTACTATTTTCACTTTTTTTTCCCTCTATTTCCATCAAGTTTTACTTATATTTAATTATTATTTTTAAGTTTTTACTTTCCTTTTACTTTCTTATCATAGCATGGTTTAAGTACTACATATTAAAAATGTTATGCAATTTATACTAATGTAGTGAAGAATAAGACAATTTTTAAGATGTAATAACATTTTTAAAAAATTTTGGTCATAAGATCAACCCTTAAACCATTTTTAGCTGATAATCTTATAAATACTATTCGTGTGGACTTCTTTTATTATTTTTTTATAATTAATGTTTTGCTTCTATGTTTAATAAGTAAAATAGGTTATTAATTAGGAAAACTCAATACAGGGATAAGTTTTTACTTTTTTCTAACTGATCCTTCATGTTCTTGTATATGTAACAAGTGTTTGATCCTATTTATTCAAGCAATAGCATCAGGTGAATTCTTCTATTCTAGTTGGGTCTCTGCTTACTCCTTAGCTTCTGGAAGCTCTTATCTTCTCCTCTTTTTCTTCCTGCCCTGCTACTCCCTCTTGACTTCCATCCCACTTTCAACTTAGGATGTAGGTTGCCAAGACCATTTACATCCCCTTATTTCTTTAGTCTTCAGGTTCCTAATTTTGGATTACTCTTAACCTCCTTTCTACACCATCCTTCTTCTTCCTTCTCTCTCCATATTACCATTTCTAGTAACATTATCCTCTCGGAACTTGGCCTAAAAAAATTCTCTCCCCTCTCATTTCATGGCCAACAACTGATGGAGGCAAGCCCTTGGCATTACAATTCTAAGACATTATTCCTGCAAAAATGGAAACTAGGATTACAATTGGAAAAATTGAAGTAAAAACATGTTCCCCTGTGAATAAACATATAAAACATCACTATTGAATAATGGACTATAGAGGGGCTAAGCTATTTATCAAGCTATATAGGGAAACCCCTCTACTTAGACAAGGCTACTACATTCATGTGCAAAGTTCACCATACTAGGGTTTGTGTCTTTGTAGACATTAACAAGAAGCTCCCAAAGATCATTCCTAATATGGTTTGGATGAAAAAGAAAATATGTATGAGGATCGAGTAAAGGCATCTTACTCCAGGAGACCTCCAAGCAACAACAAGGAAGTAAGCTAAAAGCCAATAAAATGCAAATTCAAAACAGGCTAGTATAAAGAGCTAATGAATACTTCTAGGAGTAGGGAAGTTAACTCCCAAGTAGCTCATATAACTAAAGAGGAAGAGCGTCATTATAATCTTTATAACTTGGGGAAGGAAAATAATAAGACTCTAAATGATACTATTTGTGAACACCACCTTAATGCAGAGGAAGCACCAGGTCTTTCAAATTCCAATAAAGCAACTATTGGGAATACCTTGTTAGTCTTAGATGCTGACATTGGAAAGACACATGAAAGTCTTCTTTTAGATGATAGATCCTGTTTCCAGGGCCCAACATCGAACACGGGATCATGAAACTTGAGCGTGAAGAAAAACTTAGAATTTAGAAACTTTAAAAAGGAAAATCTTTCGGACGCAAGGCAGGCTTTGTCGCGGCGAATAGATGGGAAAATCCCCTTAGACCCTTTGGGAATTTTACGCCGCGGCGAACCTTCGATTTTATTTTCGCCACGGAGAAAGCCTTTTGAGCAGAACCCACAACTTAAAAACAAAAGTAAACTTAAACATAAACTCAAGCAACCTTCTAAAATCTTATTCTCATGGTAAAACGATTTAATGCGAAAGGTTTGAAGCTAAAAACAATATCAACCATATCTCATTGATAACCAAAAGAAGAGTTTTACAAAGCTTTAATGGCATTTCAAGCCACAAATACATCATTTGCTTCATAAACCAAAAATACAAAATACACTCGAACTAGTAAAACTTAAAATGCGGCTAAAGCATTGAATTCCCAAAAATCTAACTTGAAAATACAAAAGTATGCAAATTTGGAGTGATGCCGAAACTCCTGACTACTCCATCTCTTCCTCCTCACCTGAATATGGGACGGAATGGGAAGGGTGAGCTTAAAGCTCGTGGGTAACAGATTTATAATAAAGAAACAAGCAAAACTATTTTCAAAAATCATTGCCATTGTACATTTTCAAAACCATAGTAATTTCACATGTAAATATAATCATCTCAAAATTCTTGATTTTCAAACAGTTCATGAGCAATCATAAATCATGCATGCATCAAACTTGTTAACGTATTATAAGCACATAAGCACATCAGAATGGTTTAGGTAAGTCCATATTCATGACGCATTACACATTCTCATATAATGGTCTTGTGTAGCCGTAAATTCGTGAGGAGGTCCTTGAGGGAGTTCCATGCTACTAGCGGGCAGGCGGGAGAAGCCTATACTGTTGGGACCCGTTTCCGAATCCCAACTCCGAAGCACAAACGTAACGGAATCAAAGCAAACAATCCAATCCAAAGTGAAATCGAATCGGAAACAAATCCGATTTGGAAACACAAGGCGAAAGAAACCGAAAGCGAATCGAATTTGATACGAAC
>JAOQMR010000006.1:17043387-17073927 GCA_027563865.1 Erythroxylum pelleterianum | reverse complement strand
TTGTAGAAGAAGTTATAGCAATCGCGCCAAGACATGTTCAGTTGGAGTAAGGACATAAACATGTTGGATTCTTTTGGTAGTAACTCCCTCATCCGACCTCCAAATGAAGTGATTCTTGAAGCAATAGATTCTTAAGACATGTATCTATATTTTCATTAAAATTGGTATCTTTTGGAGTTGATTTGGAAAAGGTTTGATGGTAAGAAATTGAGGGGGTCGGTTGGGAGAGCATAATTAGGGTTTAAGCACACTTAGACTTCTTAAGCATATCTTGAGCTTTAGAGCTCCGATTGAGATGATTCTTTTTTTCAAAAGAAACTAGAGACTTAGAGATATAATTTCTTTAGAGAAGTCAAACTGAAATTCGGATTTGAAGATTTCCAAATTCTATTCGCAAACAGGAGAAATGAGTTCAAGCATAGTGACTGTTTTGTATGGGCACGCCATTGAGCAAATTGTGAGCAAATTTTAGGGATGTTACAAGAATAAATATGAATTGATGATGGCAAATGAGGGTTAATTGAAGTAACCTTATAGGGTGCTTTGTGCATGTCTTATGTTTATGATATTTGGAGTGATTGTTGGGCTTCGGAAACGGGGCGCAACAAAACTAGTGCTCTAACTCATGTTAGCCTCTAATTCATTCAGCTTCTTTTATAACTTGCCATATAGAGGAACACGACCTGAATGCGGACTCATATTAATGGCCTTCATTCTAAAGATGAACCCTTAGATGCATAATAAAGGAACTACTAAGCCAAAATAGTGCAACACAAACCCATATTTGTGACCTATGTTAGTGGTGATTTTTACGTAAATTAGAGTTTTTTGTAGTTATAAAAAATTATGGGCTAAAAAGGGGCTCATATTGAATTAAATTTGACAAAACTCTATGAAAATTTTAAGGTTTCGTGAATATAAAAGGAGCTTTCAAGATTAGAAAGTAGCCAATAGGAGCTATACTAGAGCATCTTGGGAGAATAATGAAGCAACTTTAAAGTAAAGGAGGGATTACATCAAGATTTCAAGATCTATAAGAATGCTTTCTTTTTTCTTATTTTCTTTCTTGATTATTTTTTTGTTTATTTACCTTTATATTAACCAAATTTGGACATTGGTCTAGATGGGATAAGCGTTAGAACTATTATTTTGAATTAGGTTCTTGATTTAATGAAAGATGCTTTATTATGAATTAGGAATTATTATAATTGAATTTAAATATGCTAGCATTCTAATCCAATTTTGGACATATATAGGAATTGAGATATCATATGTATGAATAGTTCATGGCATAAATAATAATAGTTGCTTGAAATCCTAAAGATAGGACTATATAAATCTTGTTAAAGCCAATTCTATTATGGAATCAAAGAACAAATTAATATGTTCTTAGAAAAAGAAAATTTAATCAATCAACTTACGGATAAGAGCTTTATTTCTTAAAGAAAAAATATGGTTAAAACTTTGAAATTCCCACCTACAAAAAAAAACTAAGGTTAATCACTAAATCAATATAAATATAAGGATAGAAAGGTTTTAGGGGTTTCTTTGGACCTTGATTATCTATTAGTTACTTTGGTCTTATATCATTGATTTGGTTTAGTATTTTATATTAGTTTAATTAATTATTTCTTTTAATTCAATCATTTGTTTTGTTAGATTAGATAATAGAAATACATTTAGTAGTAGTATTTGTAGTCCTCATAGAATCGACACTTGTATATCACTAAGTTATACTATAAGAATGATAAATGCACTTGCCTTATTATTTTTAGCATAGTTTTGATCATATATGTGCACATTATTACAACCAAAAACTAATTGAAATAAGATAAGAAGTTGTAGAAGTTTGATCGAAAAAGGAGATTGAGAGTATATATATAAGAGGTATATATATATAAGAGTTATTTTAATAAACCAAATTTGAATTAGTCGATTTGGTTCAATCTTTTAAACATTGTATTTACCTCTTTGGTCATTTGCTCTATTCCTATAAGTTCACCAAATTCATTAGTCATAAATAGTTTACTTATGGGCTTCCATACTCGTTATATTTGTTCTACAGTTTTAGGTGGTTTCCATTGGTAAAATTATGCTTAATAGCTTCCTTAAGATTGTCCCCCTTTTTTAATCTTAAAGTTTTGAATGTGTATAGAAGTTCCTTATTGATATGGACATCTATGCATACTCTTGCATACCTTATTCGCTTGAGAGTAACTTTGTTTTCATCTAAGCTAATTAATCTCCCCAAGTGGCTTCTCCATCAAATCTAAACAAGAAGTATTCTTCATTAACTAGAATGGATTCTAATCCCATTTACCTTATTTAGTCTTTACCTATAACTGAATTTGAAGGAAAAAGAATGTTGGCCTCTTATCTAAGAAATATTTAATAAAGGTCAAGTTCCATCTTCGACCATCAACTTTTAAAGACCTCAAATAGAATCTATGGACAACTTGTTACTAAACATCAAATACATAGAGAAAATCTAGAGAAGAGTACAAGCAATACTTGATGACAGCCATCCAGCACAAATATGGGAAGATCTGATAGAAAGGGCAACAACTTTAAGAAGACTATAAAGCATTGAAGATCAGTTTAGCATACAGATGGCATGAGAGAAACAGAAGAGTATTTAGAAGAGTAACTAGAGAAGTGGAGCAGTTATACTAGAAGATTATTTTACACTGTATGCTTACACTGGCAGCAAGAGGTGTTGTAGCAAATCTCGCCTCCAATATGAAAAGAAGATGGCAACTTGACTAAAAAAGGAAATTTCAAATTGCAGCTAGGATGCCAACTGATTAGAATTCACAAGTTTAGCCTGTAATAAGGATTGAATTCTCTTACCTTTTGTTTTAGCACTTTTTGGAACTTGTTATGATTGTAATTTACCCAAAGTCAATACAAATACATTATTACATTTTGAAAAAAAAAACTTTTAAAGACCTCAATTGGGGCATAACTACTAATGATTCCTCTCATTCCTAGATAAAGAACTTAATCATTTCCTTTAGATAAGGATCTCCCACCACTTAACTCCAAGTTCTTGAAGTCATATTTAAAAGAGTTGGGTTATGCCCTCATATGGTTAGGTCGAAATAGAGGCTAGACGAATAATCTTAAGTGAGGATTAGCTAGATGAGATGGACCTAATACGAAAGGAGATGTCTTTTTAATCAACAAATTTATACTACATAATTAGTGAATATCTTTTGATATTTAAAAGGTTGATATTAGAAGTATGAAAATTATTTTTTTCAATATACCAAATTCTTAAATTTGTTTTTCTTATACTTATTTATTATTATTTTTCTTTTTCAAATATATATAATATAAAAATATCATTATATTAAGAGTAATATCAAATATAATATAAGGATAACAATGAGAAAGGAATTCCTTTGTATTATTCATAAGATCATATTATTATTTCAAATTTTAAAATATAATTTTATTAGTGTTTAACTTAATGAAATCTTATATTTAATTAGGGATGGCGATGGGTTGGGCTGGGTCTAGGATCAGGTTGCCCTGGATTATTTTTTTTTCAAAACAATGTAGTTTTGTCTATATTCGTTGCACCTGACTTGTTGATTTCGGGCCAAGTCAAGCCCTAGCTGGCCCAGGCCTAGGTCCAATTGCCAAGTCTATATTTAATGTCAAGTCTATAAATATATGACGTATTTAATTGATGTAACGTGAAAAAGTATAATTTAATTGATGTATAAGATATAGTCTTAAATTACTCTCAAATTTCAACTACTAGGCTTTAATCTTGGAGTAAATAAATTTTTTTAAAATAATTAGCAATCATTAATATATAACAATGAAATTAGATTAATCCTCGAGAGTTTGTAATTGGGAGTTTTGTTATAGTTATCATATTAAACAATTAATCTAAATTTTAAATCAATCAATTATTTGTTTTGGTACCAATCCATGTTTTATAACATGTAAAGAAAAATATTCTTAGTGTGCAATATTGAATATTTACTAATTTTATGATCTATTAATCCTTAAACGAATCCTTACTATCCTGAAGTCAACGAATCTGACAAACTAAATTTAGTTGCAAAGCGAATTAGCAGAACTCAAGTAATCATTGGAATTCGAAATAGAATTTTAGTATATAATTTATTGAACAAGAAAAAAGAAAGTTTCCAATTAAAAGCATTGGACTCATGAAGTGACCACGTCATCGTCATCACAATATCTTTGACAATGAAAGTATCCAACAAGAATGTGTCTCTCCACATCATCACATCACCTGCGCTTTTGTTATCTGCTAAACCCCATCAAAACCTCTCGTTGTTTTTTTTTTCTTTTTCTGTTTACTATCAGAATTCAATTCAAGATGGCCCAATTCCAAGTCTTCGTTGCTCTACAAATTCCATTCTTCTAACACTAGGAGTAAGGCTTTTGCTTTCTCTCTTTACAGCAACATTAATGGCTTCTCTTCATATTCCTACGCCTCCCGTCTCCAAGTTCGTCTCCACTCCGCGGCTATGGAAGCTCTTCTCCTCGAAATGTCCACGTCTCCGAAAACACAGATACAAGAACAAGTCTTCATCTTTGTCAGTCATCAACGCCGTCTACACTCAAAGTCCTTCACTACCTAGCCTCAAAAAGTTGGGCCAACGTCGAGAAAAGATTCAGATGGACCAAGATTCCATTTTCGTCCTCAACGAAAGAATCCGACGCGACAATAGCAACAGAGACGCTTCCAGACCCACGTTGGATTCTGCAGAAGCTGATAAGTACATTCAGTTGGTGAAGAAGCAGCAGCAGAGAGGATTGCGGAAGTTGAAGGGAGATAGTAAAGCCAATAAAGGTGGGTTTTTCAGTTATAAGGTGGACCCTTATACACTTCGTTCTGGGGATTATGTTGTTCATAAAAAGGTTGGTATCGGGAGGTTTGTTGGGATTAAATTTGATGTGCCAAAAGATTCCTCGGAGCCTATTGAATACGTGTTCATTGAATATGCGGATGGCATGGCAAAACTTTCTGTTAAGCAAGCTTCTCGCTTACTTTATCGCTACAATCTGTAGGTTTTCCTCTTACCCTTCGCTTAGATTACATGTGCATGACTGCTGTGGTTGAGATTAAAGTTTATGAGATGATGCATATGCGAGATATTAGTTATCTGTCATGTCCATTGGTGGAATTATGGGATAGTTGATTAAATTCCGTCTTGACACAAATTAGGATCACTGATTTCACCGCAATAGTCATTTATCTAACCTGCAGCTAACTTTAATTTCCATCTCGAACAAAACTGAGGATGTGTAGAGATTTAAGAACAGAGAAACAAAGTCCAGGAGGGTGAAAGAAAAGTTCAAAACATGAACTTGAGAGATTAAAAGAAAAAAGGGAAAAAAGATTGGGTCATTTTCATGTTTTACTTGACTGCTTTACCTGAAAATGGACAAGGCTTCACTATGTACATTTATTCAATGTTATATTCATGTTTGAAATTTGGTATAGTCATGCAGTCATGGTTTATTAGTTCAAATTTTATTTTTTTCCAGCCCAAATGAAAACAAAAGGCCTCGAGCTTTGAGCAAATTAAGTGATACTGATGCATGGGAGCGGAGAAAGACAAAAGGCAAGATTGCAATTCAGAAAATGGTTGTGGACTTGATGGAGCTGTATTTACATAGATTAAAACAAAAAAGACCTCCCTACCCAAAGAGTCCTGCCATGGCTGAATTTGCTGCACAATTTCCTTATAAGCCTACTCCTGATCAAAAACAGGTTTCTACAAGCAACTTTATTCCATTGTCAAGTTAAAGTGGAAAGTTGCAGTTGCACTCACGAACTCTTTCTAGAAGGGCCTTAGTATATTACTCTCTTTGTGTGATTGAAGGATTCCTGTTGTTGAGGATTATGTTGTCTTGCCTTACTTAAATATGCTAGACTGGATGAGAGGCCATAGCCATAGATTTAATTAAACTCCCATTTTTCTTCACTTTAGATTATGCTTAATTTCTGATAAAAGATATCAATTACTTTTTCCTTCGGGTTTAAGGATGCATCCTTCCCATTTATTCATCTAGATGAAATGTTTTTTTTTTGTTGGAGGGTGTCTTCTATTTCTGTCTAGCTATAACTTACAACTTAAGTGTTTATGTCCAGGCTTTTAGTGATGTTGAGAGGGATTTGACTGAGAGAGAGACTCCAATGGACCGTTTAATTTGTGGAGATGTTGGATTTGGAAAAACAGAAGTTGCTCTACGTGCCATCTTTTGTGTAGTCTCTGCAGGAAAACAAGCTATGATTTTGGCGCCAACCATTGTCTTAGCCAAACAACACTTTGATGTTATCTCAGAACGGTTTTCCAAGAATGCAGATATTAATATTGGGCTTCTTAGTCGGTTTCAGGTAGGGTCTTCTCTTTGTTTTTTATGGTCTGGTTATTTCCTATTGAACCAATGGCAATCCATGAAAAGAATTGCACTACAGTTATGTTAGCTAGTTAGTCTTGAGAACATTTTAATACTGTAATGTTATGAAGGTCCAAGAAAATGTTTTGCTTAGCATTTGACTTCTGAAAATGCTTTAATTTTGAAAAGCATGCTACTATAATTTGGCCTTAAATGATACTAGTTGCTGTTACTGCAGACCAAAACAGAGAAAGAGAAAAGTCTGGAAATGATTAAAAATGGTAACTTAGACATTATTGTGGGAACTCACTCACTTCTTGGAAGTCGTGTCGTGTATAGCAATCTTGGCCTTCTTGTTGTTGATGAGGAACAGGTTGGTCCCCAAAACCATGTTTCTCTTGATTGTGATGAATCTTCTCCCTGTTAATGTGATACTTGTTAAGTTCTGGGTCATTTCATTTTGCTGGGCTAGGGATTTGAATACAAGTACATATTGCATTCTCGTGTGGTTTATGTTTGTTTATATGATGGTCTTTAGAAATACACAAAGTGTAAATACGATTACTTAGGTGGCTGTTGGATGAGAGTTTGAAATCAATACGCCCCATGTACTGGCTGCATACAAGGTATAGGGTTGTCCAATTTTGCCTGAGATTAATTGACACGTGTTTGGCTCCTCAGATTGAATCTTGTTCTACTTACTTACTCTAGTAGAGTATGTATTGATGTCGGAATGAACCATATACTTACTATAGTTATGATCAATGAGGAATTTATGCTCTTATATTGTTATAACATGTTACAATTTGGGAATTTCCATTGATTTAGACTTTTAATTGTTACTTTTAGGAGCCCCAAAAGGAAATAATTGAGAATAAGAGTGTAATATACATCAAAGAGAGGAGAGGACTATAAAAGTACTCCACCTATAAAGAAATCAACTTGTTTCCTAGTAATCAATATAGTATATAGTCTAGTTTCTTTACATATTGCCCTTGAATAGGAGAAGCCCTACTAGAAAAAAGAAGTGGGAACACAAAGTATTTCTAAATATATATTAATTTAATTATGTTACTTCTAAATTATACTTCTACTTCTAAATTCGACTTTTTTATTTTTAAATAGAAAATATGTCAAAAAATTAACATAACTATTAACCATTATATAGGAAAGATCTTTTTTTTTTGTTGCTATATCAAAATAATTGATTTAGCTAGGCAATGTACGTGATGCATTTTAGGGCAAGCATTATGGAAGAACATAAAGTGGAAAGGCTAAGCTCACAAAGGAAAGAAGGATGATAGGGTAAAACATAATCAAGACAAGAATGACAGGATTCAGGCCTACAATTAAGAGCCCATAAATTAAGGCAACAATGAAGATGATATCAACTAATTATGTTGGAAATTTGTTTCACAAAATAATCTGAAATTCTATTATGATTATGTCTTTTATTTCCTAGTTAAGTCCAATAATAAAGGGGTTTAAATCCCTCTTATTATGTATTACCTAAAGTAGTACCTAAAATAGTTAGCAAATGGATATTTTCGCAATGGGGCTATCTAAATCCATTCGCCTTGATGTGGAAATTCTGCACCCTATAAATTTGATGGCAACCATGAGCCTTGCTAGGATGTTCAAGAGGAATCTACTACTCAAGAAAGGGAAACGCCGCAGTTATAGCTGGATAACATCAAAATAGATTTAGATTATTGCAAGAAGTCAGGGAACAAGGCAGAATGCCAATACGGAGCTAGGAGGAAAAATGCACCAACTGGCCTTTATCACCTATCTAAATCAAGCTAAAATAGAAGATAGAAGGCATACATAAGTGACCACAAATGCAAACACCTTTTTTGGTTGGAATTATTGGACATCAAAAAAGATGAAGATGAGGATAGAATAATCGCATCCTCAGAGCGTGAGGTCTCTCTCCATGTAATTATAGGTTGAAAAGTGCAAACTATGTAGATTAAGGCATTGTATACAAGGGCAACAGGTTCTAATTTTGGTGAATTTGAAAGCACATATAATTTTGTAAATGGATTAGCACATTAGCTTGGTCTGCCTTACTGAAAACAATCAGGTCCTAAACTCTCCATAGCAAATGGTGAAAAAAAAAATTCCAAGTCCCAGCATGTGTGAAGAGGTATGCTTATAGGTTTATTCTAACTCTTTTTGTGTTGATTTGTATATGATACCATTAGATTGTTTAGATGTGTTAGGTGTGAATTGACTGCATGTTTGGTACAATTGTGTGTGATTTTTCTTCCTTAAGAATGTCCTTTTGGCTCAACGAGAAGAAGGTGACATGGAGAGGGGAAACTATGAAAGTTGTGCTTAAGGTGTTTTCAGTTCAAAATTCAATAATTTCTCATGTGGCACTAGAGAAGTTACTTGTGGAGCATCAAGTTTTGTTTTGGGAACCAAAAGGACCACCATCACCCGCACAAAATACCACCACATTCCCTTGTCACCAGAAATGGGTCATGCAATGGTAGGGCCTTGTCCTTATCCATTCTTGCGAAAAGAGGAAATAGGGAAGCGATGTGAAGACATGCTTAACAAGGGAATTATTCTTCCTAGACAATTCCTTTTTTCCTCACCAATTTTGCAAAGAAACATGATGGATCATGACGTTTTTATGTAGACCACAGAGAGCTTAATGGAAAAAACAGTGAAGTACAAGTTTCTAATTCCTATGATGGATGAGTTACCAGATGAAATTCATGGCTCCAAGTACTTCACCGAACTTGACCTTTGCTCTGGTATCATCAAATGCTTATGGATTCCTCAAAAATTGAGAAGGCTGGATTTTGACTTGAAATTTCAAAGAAAAGCCTAAGTTACACCCAAAACTTGATCAACTCGAGTGAAGCCTATTGACTTCGAGTCGGTTCAAGTCGGGCCCAAGCCTAAATGTCATCTCCAATTATGTAGCTAGGGTTGCTCTTGACAATGTCTTACTGTCAAATTTTTCTCTTTGATCAAATCTGAGAGAATGAAGACTTACTTGAGAGAGCCAATGAACAAGCCCCAAGTGGTTTTTCATGGGAATCTAGCAAGTTTTTTAGTTTTTCTATCTCCTCACTGCTGAATCCGCCATTATCCGCATTTACTTCCTCATTGAATTGTTCTACTGAGTGAGCTTGAGGTTGATTTCTTTGCTGGAACCTTGGTTCCCACTCATGACTTGGTGGTTTACCATTTAATTTCCAACATCTTTCTTTGGTATGTCTCGGCTTCTTGCAATATGTACACCACAGGTTGTCTTTGTTATCCTTCAACTGAGGATTTTTGTTAGTCCTCCCTCTCTCCTGTTGATTTCCTTTTGTTGCTAGTGCAGTCCCTTCGGTTGTTGGAACTTCGAGCATGATGTTTCTTCTACTCTCCTCAGCTCTAATTAATGAGATTGTCTTTTCCAATGATGGCATCTCTTCTTTACCAATAATCTGGACTCTTACCTGGTTAAATTTTGGGTTCAAACCAGCCAAAAAATCATATATCCGATCTTTCTCAATAAAATTCTTTAGGATTGCAGCTTCCTCCACATACTTCATCTCAAATACTCGATAATAATTGAGTTCCTGCCATAAATTCTGCAGAAAATTGGCATCTCCTTGTTTTGCTGCTCCAGTTTTGATTTTTACCTCATAAATTCTGGTTGCATCACGATCCTTTGAATAGTTATGCCGGATAAACTCCCAAATCTCCTTTGCTGAAGCAAGAAACATGCAGGTTTCACTAATGGTAGGATCCATCGAGTCCCAAAGCGATGACATAATCATTGAATCCTCTTCATCCCATGCTTCAAATGTTGGGTCTTACTTTTCTGGTCCATTTCCTGTGATATGGCTAAGTCTTCCTTTACCCTTTAGGGTACAAATGAATTGAGACCACTTCAGATAGTTTTTTCCATTGAGTCGATAGGAAGCTCTAATGTTTTGTAACTCACCAGTTTTTGGGACAGAATTTACCTCCTCTGAGATGGAAGTTTCGATTGTAGACATAGTGAAGGAATAGAAGGTTTAAAAAACAGAAGACTTTGTAAAAAATTACAGCACTTTGTAAAAAATTACAGCAATTAAGGCTGTGAAAACTAGAGAAAAACTGACAGCAATGAAGGTTGTATAGCGGCAGAATTTTGACAAAGAAATCCTAAGGCTCTCATACCATGTTGTAGAAGATTGAGAGGAAAAAATTCTTTATTGCTCTCTTACTCTTTTGGGTTACAATGCATCACAATATATACAGTAAGTCTTAGATACAGAATAGGAAACTACCTAATTTAGAAATAGAGAAAATCTTAAAAATCCCTCAAATCAAGGGATATCATTAACAACCAAAAATCCCTCAAATCAAGGGATATTAACAGCCATAATATCTATCAAATAATAATTGTATCAGCTAATATATATCTCAACAGCTATAAAAGTCTACAAAGTTGCAACAGCTGTACATGCTGATTGAGAGAGGTTCGAGGGATAGTGAATGTGGCATCAAGGATATTTGTTGAGACTAGGTTCTAGAAAGGTTCCAGAAGAAATATAGAAATAAGAGGGGGAATACGAAATGGGGTAATGCAGATATTATGTGAGGGGCTGTGAGGGTAAAGTGGGGAATTAGAGGAAGAGGTGAGTCTTGTGAGAGTTAGTTAGAAGAAGGGAATAAAAGGGTGTGAGAGGGAGAAGGTTAGGCATTCGGTTATGATATTGTGAGTGGTGATTGTAGGGAGGTTCAGCTAGCCCTCGAAGTCTAGCTAGGGAATAATAGTTACCTATATTCATCTATATTCATCTCTATTCTATATCTGTTCTTATTTTAATGCTGCTGTATGTGTTGTTTTGTGGCTGTTGTGTGTTGATTTCTAGTGCAGGGCAGTATTGTTTGGGTTGAATTAGTGTTAGAGCTGGTGGTCTCTAACAATATTCTAGTTCTATTTCAAAACAAAATTGTTTACCTCCCTGCTCCCCTTGCCCTCCCCTTCAATTTTTTTAGTAGTGATAAGAGTTCACAACCAAACTCATGAAGGAGATGAGAATTTTTATTAAAAAGGTATGAAGTGAGCTTTCAAGGGATTCATTATTAGTTGTTATTATTGCCAACTAAACGAGGTGGAGAATTTACATTCAGCAGGCTTTCTCTTACCTTTGCAACTAATCTAAGACTTGCAACATAATGTCAAGTTGACATGCATTGTTTACTGTGCTTATACTTTGAACATTAATGTTTGGTCTATTTTAGTGACAACATTTTAAGAATGATGAAGTGATTTACTTCGTTACCACCCAATGATGGGAGATCTCACCACATCTCCGTACTCTTGTATAACATGGACATATATATAGATAGTTGGGTATGAGTATGTGCTTCTATTTGTACACTTGTAATATGGTTAAATATGCAAGTAGTCTAATGCCCATAGAAATTTGTACATGCATGGATGTATGCAAACATATCCTACCAAGCTATCACAGTTGTGGCTTGATAAGGTTTTTCTATACACTACACTGTATGCTATGATTGGATGCATGTTGGAAAGCAACAGGACATTCAATACCGTTTTCCATAAAGCTATATGTTATGCTAGATATTGTCTTTAACTTGATTTTCTAATACTTATTTGCTTGACAGAGGTTTGGTGTCAAACAGAAGGAAAAGATAGCTTCTTTCAAAACTTCAGTTGATGTCCTTACTCTCTCAGCAACACCAATTCCACGCACTTTTTATTTAGCATTGACTGGATTTCGTGATGCAAGGTATTATACCTAAGACAACTAACTTGTTTCACCATTTTATCCATGAAGGACATATTTATCTTAAGAAAAATAAAGCCTGTAGGAGATAGTCAATTTTTAGAAGGTTTAGATGGCATGATTCATGAACCTTAAACATTTCAGTTTATTAAAGACCTACTAAAGTATTGACACCTTGTTCTTATTAGCTTGTTTTAGGAGGCTTCTTGACTTGATTGCTAAAAATTAAAAGTTTATAGATTAATTTGTAAAAGTTAAAACTGAAAACTTTAGGACCAGATGCTTTTCCCATTGTCATTCTTTTTAAATTCAATGGTCTCAAAAGGATCATCTAGCCTAACAAGAATTAGGGCTATGCTTAGTTGCCGCTTGTATGTGCTAGGTATGTTAGGGTCCCTAGACCATGGTAGGCTACAAGCATGCTATGATCCATGGCTAGCATATCATGACCCAAAATGAACAACATGGGCTTATAGAGACCATTCTTTTAGTAATATTCTTCTCTATATTTTTTAATTTTAATATCAAGGCAAAATTTTATTTGTAGTTTAATTTTAGATCTATGGTCTTATGGATTTGCTATCTGGAGTCAACAAATTGATTATTTTTAATATGTAGTGTGATCAAAATCATTGAATTGTTCTTCTATGATTGTTTGGAATTATTCTATGATTTAAGCTATTCTTATGGGACAAGTAGGAAGTAGTAAAGTCATTTGTTACTCAATAAATGTAGATTGTACTACTTATATGCCCATTTCCTGTTGAAACTTGTATCCTAAAGAAAAATTGGGTTAAAGTTGTCCTAGCCATGCCTGTGTTGGGAGTACCATGTGAGCATGTCGCTCTAACATGGCTTTGTATGGATTGTGGCCCATGGAGGATTCTGGGTTTTACTCTTGTAAGGTGCAGGTGGTGCTAGGCCAGTCCACTTCAATGGCTAGACCATGCATGGCATATCCTCCACATCTTTAAACCTAAAAACTATTTCCATGGCCATGTTAAATATCTAACTCAAGAAGTTCTTGTCCATTGAAAGTTCAATTTTTAGGTCTTACCGTTGATAAAGTTGAAATGTAATTTTCAGTTTAATTTCAACTCCACCTCCAGAAAGGGTTCCTATAAAAACCCACCTTTCAGGATATAGTAAAGAAAAGGTAATATCAGCAATCAAATATGAGCTGGAACGTGGAGGCCAAGTGTTTTATGTGTTGCCTCGTATTAAAGGTGTGTACTGTTGAAAGCTTGGTATCTCTTCTCCATTTGAATTTGTAGGTGAAGATTGATATGACTTATGTATTCTAGTGGTTATATTTATATATCTTGTTCTGGTACATGATCATGCATTGTACGCAGTCTTTAGAAACTTAAAATGATAAAGAGTATGTTATCCCACAAAGAGTTGCAATTAGTTGAATTAATGAACTATATAAAACAGGTTCCTCATTCCACTCCCAACAAGTAAAAATTTGGAATAACTCAGACCTGCTTTATAATTACTAACGGTTTTCCTTCCAATATTACGTCCAAAGTTGATCTATACCTGATCTTTATTATATGATTTTCCCTTTATAAATGCGTGCAGGACTTGAAGAAGTGAGGGATTTCCTTGAAGAGTCTCTTCCAGATGCTGAGATAGCTGTGGCCCATGGGAAGGTACTTTCTAATAACCTCAGTATGTTACACATCCAATGAGCCGCTATATATTAGTGGGCGTAAATCTGAAACAGGAAACTACATGTACCAATTGACATTTTGCTGCATTCTGAACTTTGGATTTTTAATCTGATCACATGCCTTTCTGGCTGTGCTCTGCTGAATTTTGCGTATTAGAAATCTTGATTATGCACTTCTTATCTCTTTTTGTGTCTTTTCCTTTATTATTAGCCATAACATTTTCTGATATGATCCTGTCAATTCCAGCGCTTATGACACCAAATTTTAACTACTAGGGATATGGTTATATTATCTTTCCCAAGCCAGAGCATTGATTTTTCCATATAGACTTTAATGTGTTGCTTAGCACTATTATATGTTGGTGGGTGTCCTATGGATTAATTATTTGTTAACATTTTATTTGCAGTTTCAATGATTACCCTTCCAATTTATACCAACCTCATTTTAGGTTTAAAACTCATTTTGGCATGTTTTTATTTGTGAAGCAATACTCAAAACAACTTGAGGATACGATGGAGAAATTTGCCAAAGGTGATATTAGGATACTCATTTGCACTAACATTGTAGAAAGTGGCCTTGACATTCAAAACGCAAACACCATCATTATTCAGGATGTTCAACACTTTGGCATGGCGCAACTGTATCAGGTTTCGTTCTTTCTTGTATTTCTAACTAGATGCAAAGATGCCAAGTTAGTAAGGCTATGTTTGGGTGGGTGGTTATTAATGGAATAGAATGGAATGTAATAATTTTCTACGTTTGGGAGGAGGGTTTATAATGGGATGAAATGGAATAGGATAAAAGGGAGGGTTTCACATTATATCTCATTCCATCCTAAATAGTAAAAATAAGTTACCTCCAATTTAGAGAGTTTAGGTTGGAATGTAAAGTGATAAACAACATTTCACTATATTACATTATAAACCCTTCTTTCAAATAACATTTCACTATATTACATTATGAACCACTCCATCCCTCCCAAATAACAATTTTCTAATATTGCATCCATTTACATTCCATTCCATTATAAATCATTCCATTCCATTAAAAACTTTACGTTCAATCAAATATAGCCTAAAAGAGAATTTCTTAAAAGACTTGTATGAAAAAGGCATATAGCATGCAGCAAAGTTTTTTTAATTATAGTTTATATTATTGTTTATAATATTTTAGTCAATTATGTCTCTCCTAAAAGTTGGCTAGCTACTTCCCAATTTGTTCTATGGTTCTTTTCTTTTTTTGGTTTTTTTTTTCTCTTCCAAGACTGGTGGCATCTGAACCTTTATAGAATTTGTTTGTTTCACATTTCTTGGTTCTTTTAATTATCATGTCTTTTGTACGTAATAGTGAGCAGATTTCGGTTTTCCCTGATCATCTCCCTCATATTGGTCATGACTTCATAAGTTGCTGAGGTGATTTTTACAGAAGATATTTGAATCAAATTTTGTTTTAATTTCTATTTTTATTTAATTGTGTAGTTGCGAGGAAGAGTGGGTCGTGCAGATAAAGAAGCTCATGCATACCTATTTTATCCTGACAAGTCACTGTTGTCTGATCAAGCACGAGTATGTGGTGCAATGGAATCATCAAACTTCACTTATTTAATTGCTTTTAAGCATAATTCATCCTCATCCTGTAATTAATGATGGTAATAGTGATTTTGATGAGGTATTGACATATCAGGAAAGACTTGCAGCACTTGAAGAATGTCGAGAACTTGGGCAAGGTTTTCAGCTTGCAGAGAGAGACATGGCTATCAGAGGATTTGGTACGATATTTGGTGAACAACAAACTGGGGACATTGGCAACGTTGGCATTGATCTATTCTTTGAAATGCTTTTTGATAGTTTATCCAAGGTATACTTCATTATCAACTTTGTTGTGAGGAAGTAGCACTATCAATTACGAGCACTGTCCTGTCTTCATTTTGAGTCTTAATTGTGCTTTCAATCACCGAAGAATGCTTGATTAATGATTCCATTATCTATGAAGCATACCAGATTCACAATTTTATTCACATTTGTTGAACATATAAGTTAGCTTATTCATTTATTATGAATGAATGACTTGCTCTTGCTTCTGCTTTGCCCTTTTACTGCCCATTGTATTTTTTACATTCGGTTCCAGGTTGAAGAGAATCGCATAATTTCAATTCCTTACAAGTCAGTCCAGGTACTTCATTATTCTCTGGTATATGATAGAAGGATTTATGATGAAAAGAAAAGAGATGTTTGGCCTATCTTGATATGGGTACCTATATTATATTCAGAATGTTAACTTGTACAGAGTTCATCATCTTCAGCTTTTCCCTTCTTGGATACAGGTTGACTGTATCAATTAGGTGCAAGCTAAATATCCATGAGATTGACATCAGGAAATGAAATTAAAGATTCTCCACCAATTAGTCAGTAGGATGATCACAAGATTCTCCACCGGCTCAATAGTCTGGACATGTTAGTCCATAGTTACTAGTACATGTGCAACGCAGAAATACACATCGGCACACAAGTACACAAAAACAGAAATAATATATTATTTGTTGATCATTTTGAATGTCAAACTTAATTCCATTCACTATGTAGTTGAACATACACAAGTAGGTATAAATATTGATAAATTAAATTAAAACTTTATACTACACTATGTACAGTAAGTTGGAACTTGTGTTTGCTCATAGCAATTGGACCTTAATTAACAAAAATTTGGATTTTAACAGTGAAAACTCATCTACCATCATAGCATTCAAATAAAAAGCTGCATCCCCTTTAGTAGCATGGTATTTATAATGAACCAAAGTTTCAGCATTTGTCTATAGACTAAGATGACAAGGTAAAAATAAAGGTAGTATGCTCAAGAGATGCAGTGATAAGGCATAAAATAAGATAGTGGTGGCAAATCTAAAGACATAAGCATAGAACATTCGTCAATACATGTATGACAAACTAACACCATTAACGAGTTAACTTGATTTCTGAAACATTGTTAGAAGAACTTTGCAAAAATTTTCATTTTATTTATTTTTTCCTTAATCCAGATTGATTTGAGTATAAACCCTCATCTCCCTTCTGAGTACATAAATCATCTGGAGAATCCCATGGAAATTATTCATGAGGCTGAGAAAGCTGCAGAGAAAGATATATGGAGTCTCATGCAATTTACAGAGAGCCTTCGTTGCCAGTATGGAAAAGAGCCTTATTCAATGGAAGTCCTATTGAAGAAGCTCTATGTGAGGAGAATGGCAGCAGATTTGGGGATCAAGAGAATTTATGCTTCAGGGAAGATGGTTGGCATGAAAACAAATATGAGGAAAAGGGTTTTCAAGCTAATAATGGACTCAATGGCATCTGACATTTATCGAAACTCATTGTTTTTTGAAGGAGACCAAATAAAGGTACTTAAAAAGTAGTTCTTCTGATGCTTCCCTTTTTATCTTATGGTACTTGTAGTGGCTGGTTTTTCTTTCTGTTTGTCGTGTTAAATCACACGCAATGAAGGAAAATTAGAATCGTGGCTATAGAAAGCATGCAAAAAAAGGGCAAGCAATCTTGGTTGTGGATCTCATATTCCTAGTCTAAGCTGAGCAAAATACAAGAATACTGCCCTAATCTTTAGACATCTACATGCCAAACGACCAAGCAATTTGATCCATATTTCTGCCATTGGTTTGTGTTAGTACTAACAGGTTTCGGTTTATGTTTGAGACAATTGATAGCTAGAGTTTAGGTGGGATTTGTTTCAAACTTTTCTGAATTTCTATCTTGATATTTCTTTCTTTTTTGATGTCTTACACACTCGAAGGCAGAACTTCTTCTGGAGCTACCTAGCGAACAACTACTGAATTGGATCTTTCAGTGCCTGGGAGAACTTCATGCTTGCCTACCTGCCCTTATAAAATACTAGTTCACTTTGAAGGAGTAAACCTTTAACTTTGACTTTCCTAACTGTGAGAATGAATTAGTGTTCTTGGTCATAGAAGAAGCGTACTATAGTCCAAGCATCCGTCGTAGAAGATGAGATGAAGATGATCGAAGCTAAACCAAGTAACAGGGCAATAGATAAATTTCTCTCCAGCGATTTTAAAACTGATAAAACATACTGGTTAATTGTTCCAAGGTAAGGCACAAAGGTTGTGTTTTCTTGTTTTTATTTTCACTCTTTCTGGGGCATGGTTGGGGTCTGATGATTGTTGCCTGTGCAGGATACCAGTGGTAATGGTGGGTGGTGAATGTAGTTGTACATCTGCATTACAGAGAAGTTCACAATGGATGCGAAGCTGAGCAAGATTTTGTGTATGAATTTGGGAGTCTAGCATTTCCCTCATTGTTATTACCATTGGCATTGAATAGAGAAGTTGGTTTATGTATTACGTATTGTAATAATAAGATCCTCAATGAATGGGAGGGTTCTTGATTGAGCATATCAACTCTTTTTTTAAAGTTGAAACAATTATTGTGGGCTCCAAGGTAAATTGTATTTGGTTGGGCCAGAGACTGATGGAAGCCTAAGCAAGTCGAAGACAATACCCACATGCATACACGCTGTGTTATGCCAACTTCATTAACTAATTATAAAACCTTAAAAAAAAAAAGGGTCTGAAAGAAAGATGAGCTTCCAGGACCTGCAGAATGGAAAAAGTTCTGCATCTTCATCTTCATCTTCATTCTCCAAAACCCCATCCCAGGCAGTCGCCGCCGGTATTTTCCAAATCAACACTGCCGTTTCTGCCTTTCGCCGTCTCGTTGATGGTATCGGCACCGTCAAGGACACTCCCGACCACCGGCACAAGATGTATTACTTTTTGCTTCTTTTCTATTCATTAGTTTTAACTCAATCTAAACAAAGCTATTCCACGCAGCCACAATACACGGCAACGCATTCTTCAGTTGGTGAAGGACACTTCTACCAAGTTGAAATCTTTGAGCGAATCTGATCACCAAATCAACGTCAATGTTTGCTCTCTACTCTCTCTTTTTCTCTTCTTGTTTAATTACACTTCCTCCTCCATTTCATTTTCACTCTAACGTGAATCCAGCCAAGTAAGAAAGTGGAAGATGCGAAGCTAGCAAGAGATTTCCAGACGACCCTAGAGGAATTCAAGAAAGTGCAGCAACTTGCTTCTGAGAAGGAGTCTACTTTCTCTCCTTCTGCTCCACCTTCTTCGACGTCTGTATTTTGTGCCCTTTCCCTTTATTCGTTTCAATATTTTATTGAACATTTTTCCCATCTCAAAACATGTTTAAACTGTTTCAGCTCTGCCTCTAGTGAATATGTGGAGCCCAGTATCGATCAGGATAAACAACCTTTTCTTATGGGACAAAGAAGGTATATTTACTAGCATTACAAGCTCTCCGTCATTTCAATGCTTTGCTATCAATGCCAATTTCATGTGCTTCGTCCTGGTTGAATCTAACTGCTCTGAAATATGACATTGTATCAGAAAACAAATTTTGAAACTTGAAGGAGCTTCGTTTTTTATTGATCTTTTTACTCAATAAATATTCACAGGCAGGAGGTACTGCTGCTGGATAACGAAATTGCCTTCAACGAGGCCATAATTGAGGAAAGAGACCAGGGTATTAGAGACATAGAAGAACAAATTACTCAAGCAAATGACATATTCAAGGATCTTGCTGTTCTAGTTCATGAGCAGGGTGTGGTTATTGGTAAGATGACCGAAAACCTGATAGCAAACTATTATCCTTAGGATTATAACTCATGGAGCTTTTTACCTATTTTGTGCACTTATGTTGTGCTTTATTTTGTTGCAACAGATGACATTCAGTCAAACATCGAGACTTCTGCTGATGCAACAACCCAAGCGAGAGTCCAGCTAGCCAAGGCATCAAAAAGTGTGAAATCTAGATCCTCATGGGTAAGTTAGCCAACCCATTTAAGATCAAGCATTTCAAGAGTGATATATAAGATGTTTTTTATACAAATATTGGAGATTACTGCTCAAGGAACTGGCTTTGGCATCACGTGTTTTTTCTCCAGATGCGAGTAATTCTTTTCTTAATTGGAAAAGCATAAAATCTCAAACGTGTGTATTACTTTGATATTTCCTCTTGGTATTGTATCACATAGTATTAATGATAAAACAACCTTCTGACTAACATGTATTGGTTAAATCTGTAACCCTGTATTATTTGTTAGATAAGCTGGTTTCGTGTATAGAGTTTGGATTTGAAGTTAAAACATCAAGTTAACAAACAGGATGAAGTGGAAAGTTAACAAACAGAAACGAAGTAGTGTTTAAGCTCGATACTTGTGGTGGAAGAACTACTTTGCAGTAGGGTTAGTGGGGATATGATGTTTGAACATGATGCAAAAGCCTTGAGAGTGAGCATTAGTTATTGGCACTTAAAACTAGATAGATGTACCTAATGATGAGTGTTGGAGAAACAAAAGTACAATACGGATATTGTTTCTTTTTTATTTTTATTCTTTTATGTTTATTTTTTAATTTATTTTTACCATCAAATATAAGAAAACCTCAAATAATTAAGTAATACACACTTAATTTATAGCCTTTTGATTGAAAACTGTGTCATCTAATTAGCGGCTATGGTTTTTGATAGTTTTTGGCTTTTCATTTTGGCAGTGCTGGTGGCTGTTGGGAATCATTGTTTTGGCGCTTGTTATCTTTCTGCTCATTCTCATTTTGTAATGTGTAAGCACAAGTACATATTTGCGGCTCTGCTGTGCTTTCCTAATTGTTTTCCACTATAACATTTTTGTGTTACCTGCTCTTATATTAGTTGTGGGGAGTCTCCAACTAATTAAATGTTTTCTCTGTCGAGTCTGTTTAACTATATTAGAGTGGATTTCTCTTTCTTTTTATTTTTCCTCGTCGAATTTGGCCCTTTATTTTGGTTTTGGGACTACGATACCTGATGTTGGTGAATGATATTTTGTATACTCCCATTTGAATATACATTAGAGTGTAATGATTGTGAATACAAAGATTGTGTGTGAGTGCATGTCTGTGTGTATATACATATATATGTAACTGGGGGAAGTGTTATGAGGTCATGATGTTAGACCGGGTTGAAGTAAGAACTAATCTTGTAAAATGAAAAATGGAATCAATTTGCAGAGGCAAAGGTGACAATAACTTCTGGTCAGAAATTTTCAACTGAATTTTGATATTTTTGCAAGATTCCACTAACATTAACATCTTGGTGGGACCTTTATGTTAAATTTGTTTTCGTATATAGAAAGAAAATGCAAATACCATGAACTTCTAAAATATCATGACTCTTCTTCCTCAACCACTTTCAGGTTGGCCTATTTGTGGAGTGTACCACCTCGGTTTTACTACTTTATGGTCTCCTCAGTCAAACCTATCACCGTTTCTCTTCCCCTGCAACTTTTATCTTCTCATCGTCCTTCTCATCATCACCTTTTCCCTCTTCGTCTTCCTTATTCTGACCTCCTCGTTTCCTCCAAACCAAATGCCAATCAGATTGGGTGAGTCCCTCTGTTTGCCGGGATATGTAGAAGCCTTTATTCATGAAAGTTATCACCGGATGCTGTTGCCATTCAGGAATGATCTATGCAATGTGATTTAGTGTAGTACAGCTTAAAAGCTGTTCCCTTTCTGGTTCATGTTATGTTTGTGGTGTTGAACGCTATTAATAGTACTTGTGCTTTTAGTTGGGGTCAGGAGATTGGGATCCTATGAACCCTTGCCTACCACACTTAAGTCCAATCATAGTCAAACGAAGGCCTGATCTTTGACTGCTTGAGGTGTCAATGACGTTTCTTTCTTAGCTTGGAGTTTGGAGTTATATATTGAATTTTCATATTTTGGTTGCTTAGTAAACAGATTATGATATGTAGTAATTCAGAGGAGGTTGTTAATAATTATTGTTGTTCTGAGTTGGTTAGACCTTGCAATATATGGTATCTTTATTTCTTTGCAAGGAGTCGAGAAAGTTGACAAAAGGAACACTTATCCTTGAGAGATTTTCACTGCTGACCCAAATTGATAGAGGCTTTGGCAGAACTACAACTTGGGCAGATTATATGAGCTTTTGATTTTGTTCTACGTCTGGCATTTTAGCATTTATTATGCATCATATAAAGGTTTACTAATTTGGAATCGCCTTATCTGTATCTGATAGACGATCTCTGTAGAATGTCCCTATCTGCAAATTGCAGGTGCCGTGCTGCTATTAGTTATGGGAGAAATAGATACTTACTTTTGAATGTGGTTCTCTTCTGATACAAACCCTTCTCATGATGCTGTTACACTGGTTGCTTAATATTTTCTTTGTCCATCGTTCTGAATGTCTTCTTTTGTACTTGCGTCCACTGTAAGTTGGAGAGACATGCACTACCAATGGACAATCAGGAATATGTTAAGATACCAAAAATGAACTACTACTTGGTATAAACACTGACATGGAATCGATGTCTATATGTCCAATGTTGATTTGACGAACTGTACACTTTTTGTGACGGGCTTTGCATGTTTGAACTTAGATTGAACGCTGGCCCTCTTATCTGCTTGCAATTCCAGCCATGGGGGTTGAGAATATTACTTTCTGGGAGTGTATGTTTGGTTAGAGTAGACTTCTAGCTCGTTCAATCGGAGAACACTGCTCAATAACGCAAAAGAAACTTGAATGTCTAATGAAAAGTGTAGACAGCATGATCTTTTACACATATTAATTACTAGTTAGGAAAGTATTAACCTTTAGAAACATGTGAATTAGAGAACAAGTTAATAATGGGAGATCTATGCAAGAAATTGGAAAGCAAAATGAAAAAGATAAAGGTGATATCTGTGAGAAAACTATCGATATGTTACATTTAATGACTTACGTGGTGAGATGGTTTTTAATAGAATAAATTATAAATAATAACAAAATACATAAATCTTTATATAAGATGTTTTGAAATTCTTAGAATTCTTTGCACAATTATAACGTATAAGTAGGATTCAGATAGAATTTTTATATCGAATATGTATGGTGAAATTGTCTTTTAATAAGCATTTGCATTTTTTTAAAGGATCTTCATATTTAATTTATGAGATTTATTACTTTTATAAGAAAAAAAGTATAATGTTTATTAATTTTTTTCTATATTAATGTTCAATCGTAATAGAGTAATAATTATGAATAATTTAGGGATAATATTTAAATGCAATATTAATTTCATAATTATAATCTCATTATATTTTTATTTGTAATATATATGTTCTCACATAAATTTTCGTGTACATTAGTTAACTAAATAAATATGTATAAGATAAAGAATGTTTTTAATTAGTTATGCCAAAAATTATAACTAATTAATTGCCTCTAAGATATAAACTAATATTGGCCTGTGTAAAAAGAGGAGGAATTTTTACATAACTAATGTTCTAACAATTGAAGGAGAATATCTTTCTCAAACAATTCATAATCATTGTTCATTCATTCTAAGAATAGGAAGCAATTAATCTATGTTTATTTTAAAGGCAAGCTTATCATAAAATTCATCAATAAAAAATATGACATCATTTTCAATGTAAAGCGACTCAATATCACTAAGTTCCTCTCATTAAACATTTTTTCAGTGGGGTTATAAGAAGCATTAAGATGATATTTTATTTAATATAATAGTCTTTAGTTCATTTTATTACAGTAGTCATTAGGCATAGGCTTGGCAAATCAGCTTCGACCTGACTTAGCTTAAAGTCAAAATATTAAGCCCGATTTGACTTGGTCTTGAGTCGGGCGGGCTCGAGTTGAGCAAGACTAGCCTACCTCCTAGAGTACGAATCAAATCGAATTCGAAACCTGATATGCTTGAATTCAGCTCAAAATTTGATTAATCCAAGCTCGAAATGTGAACGTTTTAGAAACATTTTTTCAAAATAAAGTCATTTTAGAATGTGAATCAGGCCAATTTAGACTAGCCTCCAAGCTTGGGTCAGCTTTGAAGTTTGGTCAATCTAAGCCTAGATCGTTGCAAATGGAGCTAAACTCATTTTGCGATCTTTACAAGCCAATAACAACTATGGCTTCATAAGATGTTCGAAGAACACATGTTTGAAAATGAGTTTAGGTGTTTTAGAATGGAAATTTTTGAAATAGATTTGAGTATTCAAAAACACGTATAGGTGTTCGAATAGTAAGGAAGAGAGACCAAATAGGTTTTTGGGAAAAATTAAAATAACCAAGTCGAGTGGGTGGGTATATCAAGATATTGTTGGATATTTGGGTAGAGTTATTTCATTATTTTATTAGTAAAGTAATTACATGAGATAATTGTTGGATCCCGAATTTTTTATTTTTTATTGATTTATTTTTTTATTTTTAGAGTTGAGTCATTAAATTAGCAAGTATGAATAGAATATTGAAATTAGAAATTAGAATGAGGTGTTAGAATTAAGTTAGCTTAAGGAGTTAAGTGGATTAAAGGAGTAGAACTATAAAAGACAAAACAAGGGCAAAATTGGGAGAATAAGACTAAGGAGGGACATAATTGGAAGAAAGAAGCTAAAATTGTGTCTTGAATTAAGAAGAAAAAAAGAGAATCGTGGAAGTGAGAAGAGAAGAGTGAAAAACGTGAAAATAAGAGAGAAGAAGAGAGATTTCGGTGAAGAAGAAGAGAAGGAGGAATCAAGTTGTTAAGGTAAATTAACTATCTTTTCTTCTTGCTTTATTAAAAGAATGGGTTGTGTTGAGGATGAAGAAGTTAGAGAGCAAGGAGGTTCTTATGGAAAGAAGATGGATTAGGAGAAACCCTAGATAGATTTTATGGATTTCTAAACTAGGTCTTGGTTTTTCTAACCTAGATGGGTTATGGGTAGGTTAGATCTGTGTTAAATTTATCTTTGATGGAACCTTATGATTTTCGAAGTTTATGAACTTTATTGGAATGTTGTTTTAATTTGAAACCTTGGTTGTTTTAGGAAACCAAGGGAATACTACCCAAGAGCAACGGGAAAGGCAAGCTTGACATGGATTTCCACATGCTTACTAGGTGGGTAATGTATTTATAGCTATTGCATAATTGGGCAAAATTCCTACCTATGTGTATGTATGTGGTTTTGCTCAAAGTGTTATGCTTGAAATTGAAATAAATGTGAATACTTGGAAATGCATGATGTATTGTGATCATGTTATACCTTGAAAAAGGTTATAACATTTTGAATTGCATGGAAAGAAGAAAAGCATGAAAAATATAAGAATATGATGAAATGAAAGAAGCACGAGAGTGCAAATTGTGATTGACTAAATTGAGCATAAATTGGTTGTATTTGGGCGAGAGAGGAACCGTTTCGTAAGTCACGTGTACATCGACGTAAAGCCTTCTCCCGGCTGCCAGCTTGTGGCCTACGAAATCCAAAAAGTGGATTCATTTTGTTCACGAAGTAAACTTCGATTTTTCTATTTTGTTCACGGAACCCTCAAGCCAATTGATATGCATTGCATCTTTAGATGTTCGAGTAAAGTGCATAACAAAGTACTTGTGTTTGATGGTTGAAGTGTATTAAGTCGAATTGCAATGATGCATATTTAAATTCTTAAATAAAGTATGAATGCTAGATATACATATGCATATGCTTGAATAAGTGGCCAGTTGCCAATGGCTATATATATATTAACCACTGAGCCATGTAGCTCACTCCATTATTCCCTTCTTAGGTGCAGATCAAAAAAATCAGTGATCCTTGTAAGGGTTTTGGGAAACTCCAAGATAGTAGCTTTTGTCATTAAGTTAGTAGTTCACTTTTGGGATAACTTTAAAAGCATGTAAACATCGAGCATTTTGTATAGACTGTGTTTGTTTAAAACTGTATTGATAAAATTCAAGTGGTGTACGAGTTCTGTTGTTTGCGTTAATGCGTAAAAACTGAAGGTCCCCAAGAGTATGTGTATATTCCTTCGGTAGATGTATTTTTAATCCAAACCTTTAATAAGGATATAAATTGAGCGTTGACATCCAAAGGGAAACTAGACTAATTGAGGCTAAATTAGTTAAAGTTGTCCTCTGGAAGTTGTAGTTTAATTGTCTTGCTTTTCATCTATATATAGTATAGAGACTTTAGACTACGAAGTTGAAAGTTATGGTTTTTATAAGGGGGGAATGTATCGTCTGTCAAAATGTATCATCCACATAAGACGCTTCGTCTTTGTGATGATGTCATTCGCCTTAAGACTTTTGCTTCGTCTGTATTTCGTTTCGTCTGTGATGATGTCATTCATCTTAATACTTTTGCTTCGTCTGTCTTTCGTTTCGTCCTAAGACCTTTGCTTCGACTGTGATGACATCATATTGTATGTGATGATGTCACTCGTCTTAAGACTTTTATTTTGTCTATCTTTTGCTTCATCTTACGCGTTGCATCATCTTAAGTTGACTTTGGTTCGTCTTAAGTTGACCCGCTTCGTCTTAAGCGTTGCATCGTTTTAAGTAAACTTTGCTTTGTCTTAAGTTGACCCGCTTCGTCTTAAGCGTTGCATCGTCTTAAGTTGACTTGAGTTTCGTCTGTATGTTGATTTCGTCTGCTTTATGGCATTCGTCTGCCTTCGTCTATTCGTCTTCCGCGACATTCGTTTGCCTTCGCCCTTTCGTCTGTTTTGTGGCTTTCGTCTGCCTTCGCCCTTTCGTTTGTTCCGCGACATTCGTCTGCCTTCGTCCATTCGTTTTTTCTACGGCATTCGTCTGTCATAGTTCATCCGTCTGTTTTGCTTATGAAGCCAAGACTTCTTCCTTTGTTCTTTGATCGTCTGACCTTATCGTCTGTACCATTTTTGACCCCTTGGATGATAGACTTCGTCTTCAAGGGCTTCATGAAAGTGGCAGATCTCGAAGTCTTCTTTTGAACAGTCTAAGGAATTGTTTAATCCGACGTCTACAGAGAAAGTTATTCCCTTTGTCCCTAAACAAGTTCAACAGGGTTATGGATAAGTTTTGTGTCTGTTAAATGTCTCCGAATGTTGTGCTCCGGAAGCAAGGTCTAGCATTGATTGGTATCAGAGCTTAGACTTTTCCTAGGCTTAGAATGCATAGTAGGATGAATTGTCATGCTATATGATTAATTGTTGCATTGTGAATTGATTGATTTCATTAAGTGACATGCATACCATGCATACATATAGGAACTAAGATTAAAATGAAATGTAGCAAATCGATAATGTTTCCATTGAAGGAGTAAGATGCCACCTCGTAGAAGAACACGAGGAGTATTGCAAGGATAAATTGCACCTAACTCTTCTCCAAGGGAGGAGAGTACCGATGAGTCTATAGCCCCAGGGAATGCTGAGGCTTTTGTAGGGCATGGTAGCGGGCCCTCTCAGTCTCCGACGCAAGAGTCACCTGTTCCGCAGGAGCAAGTGCCTCCACTAGATCCGAGGATGTTCCAAACCTTTACTCAGGAATTTGTCCAGGCTATGGGTCAGATGCTACGGACTTCTGCTCCGGCCCTAACTAAGAAGGGGAAACAGTTTGATAAGTTGAGGAAGTATGGGGTAGTAGACTTCTATGGGATAATTGATCCAGAAGAAGCTGAGACTTGATTGAGGAAGATCAAGATGATACTGGATTAGATGGAATGTGAGGATGATGAGAAGGTTGTATATGCTGCTAGTTTGCTTTAAGGAGATGCTCTACATTGGTAGGAAAGTGTGTCAGGGAACCAGATGAGACTGCCAGTGTTGGCATGGAAGGACTTCCTAGCTACTTATAAGAAGAAGTACCTATTTGATTTGTATATTCAGTAGAAGTAGAGGGAGTTTCTGAGTCTCACCCAGAGGGAGATGACGGTGAGTGAGTATGAGCATCGGTTTACACAGTTATCACGATATGCAGCTAAGATGATGTTGAGTGAGGCTGCTAAGTGCTGTCGGTTTGAATCAGGGCTGCACTTAGCCATCAGGAAAAAAGTGGTGGTGTAGAACTTCTGTGACATTCAGCAACTGGTTGAAGCAGCACTGAGGGTTGAAAACATTGAGAACATAAAGAGTGCTGTCAACAAAAAGAGAAAGGGAAGAGAATAATTCAAGAGGGGAGGTGGTACTTCTATGCCTGAGAGGAGTGTCAGGACTTTTCCTGTGCAGTTTGAGGAGAGGAGCAGTTGTGTAATCAGACCTAGACCTATGAAGACTTCTACTATTTCCCATCAAGCCTCAACGGTGGGAGGCAGTAGAAAGGGAAATGGAGATAAGCCACCCATCCCCAAATGTGAACACTGCGGGAGGTTTCATAAAGGGGAATATTATCGATTGACGGGAGCATGTTTCAATTGTGGAGAGAAAGGATACATGGCCAAAGAGTGCCTGAAGTATGCAAGAAGAGAGTGAACACAGATGCAAGCTTCTAAGAGAACTGAGACAGTGGGCCACAAGACTGTAACTGAAGTGGCCAACTCTGTGGTAGCTAAGAGAGTTAATCCTCCAGGAAGATCAAGGGTGCAAGCACCAGTTAGAGTGTTTGCAATGACACGGGAGGATGTAGAGATGCTCTAGAAGTTATGACAGGTACGGTTAAATTAGTTGATGATGATGTAATTATTTTGATTGATCTGGGTTCTACCCACTCTTTTGTTTCATCGAGTAAAACTGTGTGTGGTAGAAATCTGAGCCCGTTGGATACTCCATTACTGGTTAGTACTCCAATCGGCCAGCGTATTGTTATTAGTCAAGTGTATAGAGAGTGTGAGATATATATTGGTGGGGAACACTTGGTAGTGGACTTAATGCCATTGAAAATGGGAGGTTTAGATGTAATTTTAGGTATGGATACATTAGAAAAGTACAATGCCCATCTGGATTGTAAACAGAAAATAGTGGCGTTCAAGGTGAATACTGAAAGGAAGGTGATGTTTGTGGAGGACAGAACATCAAGCCCGCCTAGAGTTATTTTGGCTCTGACAGTAGAGAAGATGATGAGGAAAGGATGTGAGGTATTTTTGGCCTATGTGATAGACACAAGGGCAGATAGAGGGAAGCTAGAAGATATTCCTATGGTCATGGAGTTCTCGAATGTCTTTCTCGAGGAATTACCAGGACTACCGCCACTTAGGAAAATTGAGTTTTCCATTGAGCTTCGTTCAGGTACTACACCGATCTCAATTATGCCTTATCGAATAGCTCCGGTGGAATTAAAAGAGCTTAAGGAGCAATTGGAAGAATTATTAGAGAAAGGGTACATAAGGCCGAGCCCTTCACCTTGGGGAGCTCCAGTCCATTTTGTAAAGAAGAAAGATGGATCATTAAGGATGTGTGTGGATTACCAGAAGCTAAATCATGTCACTATCAAGAATAGATATCCGCTTCTATGCATAAATGACTTGTTTGATCAATTGCAAGGGGCAAGAGTCTTTTCTAAGATAGATTTTAGATCATTTTACCACCGGTTGAGGATAAAGGAGTCTGATATGCCAAAGACTGCTTTCAGAACGCGGTATGGGCATTTTGAGTTTTTAGTTATGCCCTTTGGATTGCCGAATGCCCCTGCAGCCTTTATGAACTTAATGAATAGAGTCTTTAAGCCTTTCTTGGACTAATTTATCATTGTCTTTATTGATGATAGCTTGGTTTATTCCAAGAGTGATAAGGAGCATGAAGAGAAATTGAAGATTGCCTTAGAGACATTGAGGAAGAACGAGTTGTATGCCAAATTCGACAAATGTGAATTTTGGCTAAGGGAAGTAGCAATCCTTAGACATGTAATCTCAGAACAAGAAGTGCATGTGGATCCGAGAAAATAGAAGCTGTGGTTAAATGGGAAGAACCTAAGAATATAGCAAAAGTGAGGAGTTTCTTAACTTTAGCTAGGTATTACAGAAGGTTTGTAGAGGGCTTTTCTATAATAGTAGCTCCACTTACCAAATTGACAAGGAAGAATCAGCAGTTTGTGTGGACAGAAGAGTGTCAGAATAGTTTTGAGGAATTGAAGAATAAGCCTACAACTGCATTGATTTTGACTTTGCCTTCGGGTAATGATAGATATATAGTGTACAGTGATGCCTCAAGGAAGGGATTGAGTTGTGTGTTGATGCAAGGAGATGAGGTGATTGCTTATGTGTCTAAGAAACTAAAGCTCTATGAGATGAACTATCCTACGCATGAGTTAGAGTTGGCTGCCATAATTTTTGCATTGAAGATTTGAAGACATTACTTGTATGGAGTCACTACCAAGGTATTTACAGATTACAAAAGTCTCAAGTATCTGATGAGCTAGAAAGAGTTGAGTCTGAGATAGAAAAGATGGATGGAATTACTGAAAGATTATGATTTGATGATAGATTACCACCCAGGAAAAGCTAATGTAGTTGCGGATGCATTGAGTAGAAAATCGACCATGGAACATGTGGAGATAGTATATGTTCCTTTACTGAAGGAATTAGCCAAACTTCGGGAGACATTGATGCAAGTTGAATCTGGGTGCATATTGGCTAACTTTAGTGTAAGGCCAGTGTTGAATGAAAAGATTAAGGAATTGCAGGAACATGATGAGTACTTGAGCAAGCTCAGAGAAGAGATTAAAAATGGTAAACTGTAACACCCGGTATCTAGTTTAACCGGTGCATCGAAATAAATCAGTATTTAAGACTGATGTCATTAACAATTTCAGAATAGTGAATAATAATTTTAGTGACATCGAATTAATGATGTATGATATTTTTTCGATGGTCATAGAAAATTGTTCGGACAGATGTTTAAAAACCAGAACAAGGATGACATTTTTGTAAATAAGTGGAAAGGAGGAGTATATAA
>JAOQMR010000006.1:17019854-17041736 GCA_027563865.1 Erythroxylum pelleterianum | reverse complement strand
AAATAAATAGTTTACACTTTTATTTACTTAATAATATTTCTATACAATCTGAAATCGAAACATTATTAGATGCAGTACATAGTGAAAATCCTTTAGACCCCCTAAAAAATCATAATCATGAGTTAATAGAAATTCATTTAAAAAAATCCTACACAAGAGATCAATATACCAAATAATATCCCATATACACAACAAGATGTTAAGAAATTTACGATAGAATGTACAGAATTATTAGCAAAGGGAATTATAAGCCCTAGTAAAAGTAGACATTCAGCACCAGCGTTTTATGTCAACAATTCTGCCGAACAAAAACGAGAAAAACGAAGAATGATAATTAATTATAAGAAATTAAATGAGGCAACTATAGGCGATGCATACAAATTACCTAGAAAAGATTTTATTATTAATAAACTTAAGGGACATATCTTGTTTACAACATTAGATGCAAAATCAGGTTATTGGCAACTTAGACTACATGAAAATACCAAAGACTTAACTGCATTCAGTTGTCCCCCTCAAAAGCATTATCAATGGAATGTATTACCTTTTGGTCTTAAACAAGCACCTAGTATATACCAACGATTTATGGATAAAAATATCGAAGGATTCAAGATAAAATGGATCATTACAAAAAAGTAAAGGTTGTTTTACAACGATGTAAAGATAAAGGACTTATTTTAAGTAAGAAAAAAGCCAAAATTGCATTACAAAGTATTGAATATTTAGATATTGAGTTTCATCAAGGATATTTAAAATTACAACCTAATATACTTACAAAATTATATCTCTTTCCCGATAAACTAACAAATAGGACTCAAGTTCAACAATTTCTAGGATTATTAAACTATATTTCGGATCAAGGATTCTTAAAGGATCTTGCTAAAGAACGAAGAAGTTTACAAAAGAAATGTAGTACTACACAACAATGGACTTGGACTACAAATGATACTTTAGCTGTTTGCAAACTCAAGGAATTATGTAAGGAACTTCCTTCTCTTTATCATTATAAGTTAAATGATAAATTATTAGTACAGATTGATGCAAGTATGGATACATGGGCAGGATGCCTTTTGGCACAACCACCCAATCAAAAGAAGTATTTATTATGCAAGTATATAAACGGAACATTTAATCAAGCAGAAATGAAGTATCCAATTCATGAAAAGGAAACATTGGCCTGTCTCAAAACTTTGAGAAAATGGCGTATTGATTTATTACCGGTTGAATTTTTAATTCAAACAGATTCCAAGTATTTATGTGGATTCATAAGATACAACATAAGATCCAATTATAATCAAGGTCGTCTGATAAGATGGCAATTGGAATTATTACAATTCAGTTTTCAGATTCAATATATTAAGTCTACTAACAATTTTCTTGCAGATATATTAACCCGCGAATGGAAGTAGCAATTAAACAATTAAAGGATACATTAGTACAAAAGGAAGCATAGTTATTAGACCTACAATAGAAGACAAGTTTGGTTACCAAGGAAATAAATAGACTCAGAACCACTATTTCTCTTCTCGAAGAACAAGACCCAACAACCAATATCAATACAGCAACTACCTTTACCTCTTTAGCAATTCCCACAACACACACCACTTCTGGAATACCCAGCAAACCAGTACCTATTCCTAAACATCATGAAAAAGACTCAAAATTATATGTCATTTACAATGGACCTATGGCTGGTATTTATGAAGAATGGCATCAGGCAGTAATACACATTACAGGAAAGAAAGGAATTGTACACAAGAGTTATTCCACTCAAGCAAAAGCAGAAAAAGCACTATCTGATTATCAGAATCCTCCATTAAGACCTCAATATAAAACAACATTAACAACTCCTGCACGCAGTTCAGTCTCCAATATGCAAGTATTAGGAAAGCTACCGAACCAACGAGCATCCATTGACCTGGAAAGAATTAACTCTCTACCAATGAAGGATAAGATAGCCGAAGGAGCCAAATTAATCACTTCTACAGCATTCTTTGATTTTTTTCAAGCATTAAATGAATGGACCGAAGAAATGCAGATCTTTCAGTATTACCCACATAATAGAGGAAGATTTGGACCTAAAGCAGTAGTCTTCCCTGGAGCCGAACCATTAGCAACCTACTTGTTATTTCAAAGTGGACTCATCGACACCATATATCTTCAAAGTATGAGTTTATTATCAGAGTTTCCCATTGGATTCGTTCAAGCAATCAAGGCTTACAAGGATCGATTTGCAAAGGATAGAGAAATCTACATCAAAATATATAGTAGCTATCCAATCTTTGAAGTCAAAGAACCATCCCAAGAAGCAGCTGTTATTGTACCCAAGATCGCTTATATCCAAGTAGGCATTAGCAATGGTGCCTATCCACCAAAGGAACTCCCCTTAAGACACAAGTTCAGCTGGGATTTAGTCAATCAGTTCAATTTGAATTGTATCAAAGGAGTATTCATACAATGTCAACGAATATGCAATGATTCACTACTCAAGATTAACTACAAAGGACAGCATACAATCATGGTTTCATCCTATAAGACTCCAATTACAATGGAAGCAGTTCATATTCTTCAGGCATTTATGGAACCATTTACACATCTCACTAGCATTTTTGAAGCACTTACAGACGCATGGAAATATGCTATTTGTACCCAACTCAGGGAATGGGACTTACACTCATGTCCTCTTTGTCCAGCCCAAGGAGCAAGCCCAATACACAATGAAGCCAAAGCATCGGATTCTTTCATTGAGGAGTAAACTTGCAGTCAAAAGAAGTCGACACGGATAAGATGTAAGGGTTACATCATGTGACCCACCAATGTACAAATGTACAGGTGTCTTTGTCTTTTAGTCTTTTTCTTTAACTTTACTTTTCTTTACGTCGCTTCAACCGACAAATCTTTCTTTTCTTTTTCTTTAGTTGTGTTATGTTTGTTTTTTCTTTCTTTCCTTCTCTATATAAGGGACGTCCGAGCAAGCAGAATGTATGAACTCTCTTAGATAAATAAATCTCGTTTGCTCACCTTGTTCCTCTATGCAAATTACACCATCGTTTGGTATCGTGCAATTCAGGATCCAGGTACCTTACGAGTTTATGTTTCTATTAGTGCTTCATCCTAAGTATTTATTATGATTCTATGATTTCATTTACTTATGATCTGTTAATATCTCTTTCATCATTCATCATTTCTCAGATATGGCAACTCAGTACTCTTATTTCGAACACAAACGCACACTCAAGCACTTAATCAAAAGAACTTATGTCCGAGAAGAAATAATGAATGACCACATTAGGCACTATGCAGCTAAGAATAAACGCGCTCATCGCATTTATGAAGACAACCAAGATGCAGAGCTAAAAGCAATAGCTAAGCTTATAATGGACGAAACTGGCAAGGCTATAGAACTAATTTATGAAATGAAGGAACTAATTGTACAATTTAGAGCTTCTTATAAAGCTTTGATTTCTCAGCTTATTATTTAATTTATTTCGAATCTATTCAGTATTTAAAGAATATAATAAATCTCTATTTAAAAATTGAATCTGATCATCTCATTTTTATAAGAATGTATCAAGATCTATTAGATTTAGCCAGGAAACATCACAATTATCAGTTATTCCTTGAATCTAATCAAATGTTAGCACAAACTGTAACATCCCGCCCCGCAGTAGGGATTAATGTGTTTATTGAATGATCATGTACTGTAATATTTGATTCGAACTGATCAAATAATGTAGAGACATGTGACTGTTACTGCTTTATCTGATTCTTAAACATGTTGAACGGAAACCATAATTGACTGCATCGGACATATGCACATCATGCATCCACCGATAATGGCAGTTGTGACCGAAGCAGCCTCACTGTTACAGAGCTGAAAGCTCGATAAATTGGCCGCGTGCCCACACTGATTCCGAGTCTCAGACTCGGTGATTACGGCACCCAAATGGGGTCTGACTGTTCACCATATTCGGCGCTCGGTCACAACACTGTAATAAATGGGAAAAGTGTCACAATGTATTGCCGACCAACTTTGACTGATAAGCTTGTGCCGATCGGATTTCAAATTTAACTGAAATTTGTACCGAACGAAACTGACTGACCGTTCTAGCACGCCACTTCCACTGGCTCGGACCCGGATATCCCACTCGATGTCGAGTGTGGGTCAGCTGGGAATGGGGTGCTACAATAAATCACATTTTTCAAAATAAAATCCCATTTAGGCACAAATACCGGGAAATATCATGATGCATGTACAGTTATTTTTCAAGTGCAAAATTTCACTGTTGCCCAATACAAATATACATAAAGATTTCTAATCAGTCCTAATCACTCTCACCCTTTTCCAAATTACTATTCTACCCTTCCAGTCGGGGGTGGGATGTTACATCCTTTGTTTATAAATTGTTGTGAATCGAATATGATTTGATTTTTATGAGATGAATTGATGAATTGTGATTGCATTTGGTTGGCTATATGACATATGTATGGAGAATTGCTATATGAATTTATGTGCATTGGTAAATGTAAGGTGTCTAGTAGGACACTATATGAAAATTAAGTTTTCGAAATGTGCCTTCGGGCAATACGATTTTTCAAGTTTGAATTATGTGTTATGTGGGTTTGGATAGGTCCCATAAGTATGAGTCAGTGCACTGGTCTCCCTTTGATAGGCTTCTCCCGCCTGCCCGCTAGTGGCATTGAAGCTCCGATTTCGGACTACCATAAGTTCACAGCTGCACATAACCACTATGCGGGAATGTGCAGTACGTTCCGTTTTGGACCGACCCAAGCCGTTTGATGTGTTATGTGATTTTGATTTTGTTATATTTGTGATGCATTTATAATGTGATGCATTTATAGTGTGATGCATTCATGATTTTGAAATTGTTTATGATTTGTGAAAATTTTGAGAATTTTGAGAAATAAGGAATTGAGGTTTTCAACCGAGAAATTTGTGAAATTATCTATGAATGTTTTTGAATGATTTGAAAAGTGAAGAGTTTGAGAAATAAGGAATTTGCCAATTGTCTATTGTGAAAATTTTAAAATGGCAAAAGTTTTGAAAAAAAATGATTTTTGCTTATTTTTTGAATTATAAATATGTTATCTATTGAGCTGTCAAGCTCACCCCCCCTTTTATCCCCATCTCCAGGTATTTGAATAGCGTGTATTTTGTGTAAAGTACACGCTATTCAAGATCGGATGAAAGAATGTCAAGACGTTTTGTTCGTTTTTGAATAGCGTGTATTTTGTGTAAAGTTGGATTTTTGGTATTGATATGGTCTATGGCTTGAATTGTCATTAATGTATTGTAAGCATTTATTCCACGATGTATATGGATTACGAAATTATGTATGGAATTGAATTACAAAATGTGTGTATGATTATGGATATTGATTTGAGACTTATTGAAGTGTTAAGTATATAATTGTGTTTGATTGTGTTTAGATTCCGGACAGGAGGTCCGATTAATTTTATGGATGGATTGGTTTTATTGAAGTGATTTTTATTATGGTTGGCTACTGAAAATTTAGGAGTGATGATGCCCAATTTTTCATTAAGTATAAGTTTTGCTAAAGATGAGATTGAGATATGCATGATTAAGCAGAAATATATAAAGTGAGTTTTGATTGAGGATAAAATTTCCAAATAAGAAATTTGATTGTTTTGATTTGTATAAGATTGAATAAAGATGATTAGAATGAATAAGGATGAAAAAAGAAAAAAAAATTAGGCAGGATTTTCGGATTGGCTTAGTCTAAGGTTTCCAGCGCGACGACGCTTTTATAAGATATTCGTTCGTGGATGGAGGAAATTTGTTTCCGTTTGATTCGTTTTCGCTTTGTTATTCGTTCTTTCGATTCATTCGCTTTCGTTTGTTTCCGCACGCGTTTGATCGCGTCCGATTTCGTTTGCTTTCGCTTTCGTCGTTTGTTTCCGCTTTTGATTCCGTTTCTGTTCTTTTGTTTTTCCGGTTGGGGTCCGGTTTCGAGTTCGGGTCCCAACATGTGAAGCCTTCTTTTCCAATAGTATAATCATCCTCAGTGATCTTAAGCTCCTTCCGAGAGTCTCCTTGCCCATTAGCAATCAACTTATTTTTGTACGAGGAATTTATCACATTCCCCCCCTCCCATCTGGCAATATTAGAGTCACTCCATACAGTCTCTATCGTCACATCCTTCATCGTACTCTCAACTCCCTCACGTTTCTAAACTTTCTTAGTGGATCGTATACTATTCGCCGCAAGCGGCGGTGGATCGCTTTTCATAGTGAAGTCCTTTTTTGCTCTTTGACTGCATCGTTTTTACTCCTTTTCTCTACATTTTGATGGTTGTTTGCTATTTCTGCTGATGAGCTTCCTTTTATTGGATTGTTTGCTTATTTTTGGGCTGAGCTTTTTCTCTTGCTAGGTCATTTTTTTGGTGGAGTGCTACTTAATTATAGGCTTTCTTTTAGGCTAAATTTTATTTTGAACCCAATTTTCTTCTAGATTCCTTTCCTTAAATCCACCAAGCCTACAAGAAAATATTTAGTAAAATTGAAACTCCTTTTTGAAATAAAATATAAAATTAAATAACTTGAATAATTAATAAGAAAATGTAATAATTTAACCCAAATATGCTATGTAAATAATATAAAATAGGGGTGTAGAATATGTTATAATTTCTACTTATCAAAATTTCCGTAACTTTTGGTCGTTCTCAATCAAAACAACACTATAATACAAAATATGAATTTAGTTTACCACGATATATTACGTAGAAGAAATTAGATTTTAAAAAAACTAAACAGATCAAAAAATTTGTTTATAAAATGATAATGTCTCAGCATATTCGTAATGGATTTAATCATCAACATAACATCTTTAAAACATCTTCAAAATCTCAACCTTGACGTCACATTTTAGAGACATTCACACTTCATATTAATAAAATTACTTTATAAGCAATGTTGGTATATTAATTCTACATACAAATCATCTCGGTTCGACTTGAATTAAATTTTTTTATCGCAGGGAAAGCTAGCTTCTTATCAGGGGAAGAAGCCAACTAAAGTGGTTTTTCATTTTGAAATTCCAGCCTTTAACACTTCTATGGGGGGGAGGGGGCCAAATTGTTGCCACTCATATTTTTAAGCAAGATTATACGTTAGTTTAACATAAGGAGAAATGTCAAGTGTTGTTAACTTTGATGCTTTGATTAGGAGATTCGAGGATGAAAGAAGGGTTTTAGATGTGCTAGCTTCTTATTTTTTTTTTTTAAAAAAAGCTAGCTTCTATCGAGAAAACCAGCAAAAGGGGATTTGAGTCATTTGACACACAAAGGAGGAAAATCGGTCAAAGAGAAAAGATCAAAAGTAAGACTCGAGGAAGTTTAGGATCGGAGGGTATATGACTGATTGGGCCGCCATTGTTGAAAAGGCCTGTTATTTGGCTGCTAACGAAGCTTCCCAAATTGCTTCGAATATCCTCCGAAACAAAAGAAAAAGAAAAAGAAAAGAGACGAGGTCGATCTCTCGTCTTCTAGGTTTACATTGTTTTCTTGTAACTTATAACTCAGTAGACAAGTCAAAATGACTCGTTCAATTCCAACTGAATTTCAGCCAACTTTAAAACATGCTGAATTTGATGAAGGAGAGAGGTCCAAAGGCTACAAATTCATGGTTGAATTGTATAAAACAACAAGTTCTTCTCTCTCTCTTTTCCCCAAAACTCCTTTCAGACACATCCTCCAATCTTGCCAGTCTCTTCACATGTTTCAAATTCTTTTTTAAATTTAAACGAAACGAAAGTACGAAATACAGTTGGTTCTTCTCCAAACCTTCAAGATCTCCGCCTCTGTGTTCATTCCAACTCTAAATCACTCTCAGAGAGGTTCTCTCTCCATTTCTCTGCTAAATTGTATCTTCTTCTTATGATTTTGCTATTTCCTGCCTCTGTTCATTTGTTAGTTAACGTATAAAATTGCTGTCTTGTCTTTAGTAAACTCGTCTCTCTCTTTTCATGTCTTCTTAATTGACTGGTATTAAAATTTCCTACTTTTAGTTTTTTTTTATATAAAAAATTTACAGTTGCCTTTGCGTGCATTTCCTTTGCCATTTGCTTTCATTTGTATCCGTTCATCTTTTTCTTTTACCATAGATGAAGTGAAGACAATGTCAAAGATGATGATGATGATAATGATAGATCACGAATCTATAGTTGATTGTAATTGCCTTAATTTCTATATTCAAACCTATGTTTATTCCAGTTCTTGTTTTGTTATATTTATGGCCGCTCTCTCCTAAATCCCCCTACAAATTTCTACATAGACGGGTTTGTGTTTTTCTTCCTTATATAAGCCCAAAAGGAATGACATTTATTCATATACGATCTGGGTTTTTCACATTTAATCAGTTGGCTGATCTTCCATTTATGGTTTTATTTGATAGTTGATACAATAAAGATACTTTTTCAAGTTCTGCAAATATTGTATCCGAGTGACTGGGCAATCATCAATTAATTGCATGTGAGAAGAGAGGTCCCCATCTCAGCTTCACTCTCTTTAAGCAATGGGGGAGTGGGTCGTTGGAGCTTTCATTAACCTCATTGGGAGCGTTGCTATCAACTTTGGGACCAATCTTCTCAAATTGGGTCATACAGAGGTGTGTTCCTATTCTTGTTTTTCTAGCATTTTAAAATACCAACAGCTTGTTTGAAAAGGGTAATTGAATTCAATTTAGCTGTTTGAAAACATAAAAATGGAATGAATTCAATTCATTACGAATTCAATTACATTGAAGCTTGAGGACGTGTCTTACTCTTTTGCTCTTTCATTCTTTGGATTACTTCACTTCCCACTCTCTTGTGCTTCACTTGATTAGATTCCAAAAACTATTAATTAAAATATTATTAATAATTAATTAACAACAATATAATTAATTAAAATATTGTAATTAATTAATTAATTACAATATAATTAATTAAAATGAATTACAATATTTTAATTAATTAATATATTGTAATTGATTAATTACAATATAAGTAATTAAAATATAATTAATTAATTAAAATATAATAAATTTTTATTTGTCAATATTTTTTACAAATTAATTACGGTTAACGGTAACAGTAATCATCCTTTCCTCTTAACCAACCATTATAATAATAATAATAATATTTATTCTCATTGCTCACTATATTCATCCTCGTTACAAACAGTGTAATTGAATTCATTTCTATTATTACTAAGTTAGTGTAATTAAATTCATTTCTATTATTACTGAGTTTGTTCCAAACAGTGTAAATTGAATTCAATTCAATATCGTTAACGTAAAAGGTTCCAAACAGGTAAGTGTTTCTTTTTTTGATGATTCTATTTTTCATGTTAAAAAAATAGTTTATTAAAGCTTAAATTATGTGGATGTTATTTTGCAGAGAGAAAGACATTCGGTGCTAGAAAATGTGGGAAAAAGTAGCAAGATTCATTTGAAGCCTATCATAGAGTTCCAGACCTGGAGAATCGGTGAGTTCCTCTTTTCTATGTCACTTGCAATAGTTTTGTATATTGAAGCAATGTCTAAGAACTTGTAAATTATCGACTTAAAGAAAAGACTTCATGTATGCAGGTGTATTATTTTTCTTCTTAGGAAATTGCCTCAATTTCATTTCTTTTGGATATGCTGCTCAGGTTAGTACGGATCATATGCTCCAATTCCTTCCGATTCTGCAATTCTTAGAGTAGTGTTGTTGGAGTGCATGTTGTTTGATTTTTATTTACTTTTATCTTTCTACTATACAGTCTCTTCTTGCAGCCTTGGGATCTATTCAATTTGTGTCCAACATTGTATTTGCTTACTTCGTGTTGAACAAAATGATCACTATCAAGTATGTTAAAAAACGTCAAGTGAGCTGATTTCAGAACTTTAAAGCTTTTCATAATTTCATTCCAGTCATATGCTCAATTAGGTCATGTCAATAACAGAAGCTTCTTTTGTGTTTCCCCCTCTTTTCTCAGAGTCCTTATTGCAACAGCCTTTATTGTCCTAGGAAACATTTTTCTTGTTGCCTTTGGCAACCATCAGTCTCAAGGTACATAAATTTCTCCTTATAATATTAATTTTCTTATACTGGTTACTCTTTTTGAGTTCCATACAAAATTAAATTGCTTTATGATAAAAATCAACTGTCTCAAAGTTACTTTGTTGGGCCATGTTAAACATAAGTGTAGGATATCTTGCAATTGCATTTGTGAAATTTGACTTATTAAATAATTATTTAATTCACTGGTAAGAAGTTAGGAAATGAAATACATAACATGATATGAATGGTATAAAACATGGATAGGTTTTGATTGTGAAATAAGAGTAATGCATATAATAAAAAGAATAGTAATAGTGTAAGAATTAGGTGCAAAACTAAATCTGTTAGAACGGCTTAAAAGATCCTTATTTAAAGCTTATGCAAAATTTATGTTCCATGATTGTGGAATTGCAAGTTTTTAAGCTGTTCAATAACGATAGTAGGATTCACAGGACTTGGAACAAGTTGTTCTTTGCTCATTTTCCTCCTATAAAGAAATTTCAGCTGTAGAGCATCACTTTCAAAATTATTGAGGTCTTTCTTCCACGACTTTCTACTTTGTTATCTCTTTCCAACTGAAGCAACAACGGCATTATGTCTAAACTTTTGTTAACAATGTTTTGGTGTTTGAAAATTTCCTTGTATTTTTTCCCCTTATCAGTATACACCCCGGAGCAGTTGGCAGAGAAGTACAGCAACATTACATTTCTTCTTTACTGCATGGTTTTGATCATAGTTGTGGCATTACATCATTACATTTACAGGTCAGGATGTGCCTGTTTCATTCCCCTTAGTTGTTGTTTGGCATGATTTCAAGGCTAAATTCATGATGCTAAATCACTTCATATCTATAATTTTCATATGCAGGAGAGGAGAACATTTAATTGTCATTTCAGGACAAGAAATTAGACCCTATTGGCATACGATGCTGCCCTTTTCCTATGCTGTAGTTTCTGGTGCAATTGGATCTTGTTCGGTGTTATTTGCAAAATCTCTGTAAGCTAGTAAAGGTTCACCTTATTAGCATTTAAGGTTTCTGTAGGAGGACTGTTGCAATCATGTTCTTGTTCTGATGGCTGGTCTTTTGGTTTCAGATCTAATCTTCTAAGATTGGCTATGTATAGTGGCTACCGGTTGCAAGGCTGGTTCACCTATTTCGTTCTTCTTTTGTTTCTTAGTACAGCAGGATTTTGGGTAAGATTTTAGGAGACAAAGAGTTGGATAAGTTATTCCAATTTTTTGATATTACAGGCTTTTCCTAGTGAGTTTGATCACTTAACAGAACTCTAATTGTACTTCCATCTTCTGCAGATGACTAGGCTGAATGAAGGGTTGTCTCTGTTTGATGCCATCCTCATTGTCCCCATGTTTCAGATTGCTTGGACTTTCTTCTCAATTTGTACAGGATTTGTGTACTTTCAGGAATATCAGGTACTCTTTGTCTCTCTCACTCCTCCTTACTGTTTTGTATTCTTGCTAAATGGTCAAGATAATCCAGTATGGAAGATTTATAGGCCATTCTTGCGAGTGATGTAATCATTAACCCAATGTAGCCAATGAAACAACTTCTACCAAGCACTTACCTGACACACACTGGAAGCCTTGTTTATGATATATACAGTAAACTTTCGTTCAAAAGCTTGTCATTGAATGAAATAACTCTTCTTTTGTATTATTGGGCATTTGAACCGACACAAACAATAACCCTGCTGCACAAGTAGGGAATTCATACTTGAATGATGATCAGCATCAAGTCGCAGCTTAAAAGCACCTTGCATTCTTGGGTTCTTGGGATTTGACGGTTCTACCTTATTGATTGGATGTTCTCCCTCTGAATTGCAAATTAAATGTTTCTCATGATAGGTGTTTGATGCAGTGAGGACAACGATGTTCATACTGGGAACGATATCTATTTTCATTGGCATATCTTTGTTGGCACCCGACAAGTCAAAAGGTCATAATGATAAATATTATTTAAAATGTCTAAGATTTCAGATGACCAACACTGATGCTTGTTCAAATTTTCAGGTTTTGAGGGCAAAGAGAATTCAACTTTAGGTCCAGTCTTGTCTTCAAGTACTGAAACTGAAACAGACTGGTATGATTTCATGTTCTTTAGATATATGGTGTCATTATCCCAATGAATATGAAGTTCCAAATGTCCTGCGTTCTTCACACTAGTGAAGAAAATACTAGTAGAAGAGCAACAAGATGTTTCTCATGAATTTTGAGCTCTAGAACTTGGGCATTCTCAGGATTATAACTGTATACTTCAGCTGTTTGTTGATCATATCACAGTGAGTGCAACTATTGCCAGGATACCTGGAAATTCTAAAATGCTTTCATCTTCTTATGCATCTTACAGGTTGGTCATTCCATCTGAACATGTCCAAAACAAAGAAATGGAACTTACCCAGGGAATAATGCTGAAGTTTACGGAGATGATTGCCAAGGCAAAGGTATTTTGGTTGAAATATCTTTCTTCATATTCTTCTCTTCTATTTTCGTCATTCTGAAGAATATATAACAACAGCTATCCAAGACAAACTAGTAAATAAGAAAAACTAAATCTGGTCCACTGCAGAGTGCTTGCTCTCTGTCACTAGGTTTTGGAGAGGCTTCAATCAATGCATCTGCTGTTCTTGTGCTGCCTGTGGTGTCGTCGAAGATGACAGGCTTCAGAGGGAACATGCTTGATGGACCTAAGGTTTTCTCTCTGAGAAACTATGGTTGGAGTAAGATTTCGATGGATGACGATGCTGTAAAAGTACTCAAATCAGACACTGGGCTTCCTCACAGTCCTTGATAGTAGCAGCAGCAATGAGATGTACACGCCTACCAGATATTGTGGATGGATATGATTATAAAGCTGTTTGGGATGACTAATTCATATTCATGTACAGAGGAATACTATTTTATATAGTTGGGGAAAGGGACAATATCTTTGCATTCCCTGTATATTCTTGTACAGCTGATGCCAAGGAAAGGAATAGTTCTGATTTAGTTATGTAATGAGAGGAGTGAATTTTATGTAATCTACTTAGGTTCTGCAAGAGTACAAGTTCCCACTTCCCAGGTTCAATCACATGACCGTGTTAAGCTATTGGTTTTAGAGTTGGTTTCAAAGTGATTTTGATGCAATTATATATGGCATTGTCAATGTAGTCGTGGAAGCTTAGCTGAAAAGACTATTCATTTGAGGGTCTCTGCTCAGCCTCTGGTGGTAATAAAGAGGATAAAAATGCAAGAGGCAGAGCAACACCAATCACCATCAGAGATGGATGTGGTAATGCTGGTCACGCTGTTCCACGGATTTGGATTGGCAGGTAAGAAACAGGGTGTCAGTTTCAACCCTCATCATCGGAGCTGGTTTGTTTCTTTTAGAAATCAATGTCGGACGTACAAAAATCAGCGTATCTAAAACTTCTATTGGGTATTATTATTATTACATCGCCACTCTCGCATGTATTTAAAAACTTTTCATCTATAGTTAGTTCAAGGATAACTTATACATATTTTTATGAATCATCATTAATAACATCAACAATAATAATTCCGCATAATCTCATTGAAACGCAGAGTGTGGAGAAGTTTAGATGCTTACTCTCAGTTATTCTTGGAGTATGGACATATTTTTATAAATCATAGGAGAAATTTTTATTAAAACTCATTAAATTTTTATTCTCAAATTTAACTTTTTCAGTTTTACACATTTAAAGAATTATGCTAGAAGAGTTGATATGAATGGATTAGAAGAACTTATGAAAATGTAAACATTCATACCAAAGGAATTTCTAGTTGCACATATGAAATTTTGTGAATGAAATTATTCACTAAATATCCTTTAAAATGTCACCTACATTAGAGCAAGGCTTAGAGAATTTGTATGAATAAGTCTATTCAAATATAGATGTATGACCTAGTTAGACATTTTGTAATTTTTCATAAAGTTGGACAATATTTAATTGCATTTTCAGTTTTTAAATAACTTATCGGTTCAGTTACGTAATTTGATCCGGATAAAGATAATAACGTAGCTTAATAAATGATCTGAATCAATGGGTTTAAAGTCCGGGCAGAAAATACATCTCAATCAGTGTGGACTAGACCTATATAGGGTCTGTGATGAGGAAGCCTGATATGGAAGTTATATATAAAGGTTAAGGTCTCTTGTTGTTGCTCATATTAATTCTAACCATAAGAATTTTCTGACCCGTTAAGAGAGCTTACGTTTTGAAAAAACTGTAGAAAAACATTAATCACGTGTCTATGAATGTTTTTCGTGAAGGGCCAGGGAGATTGGAGCTTGTTTTGGCCTCGAAAACTGCTTTCGAAACTCCAGATGAAACTGAAATCAAGTATTTTTCGCATTTCTTTGTTTCTTGTCCTTTCACGTTTGATCTGTGATACATAACTAAGGTATCATTACTTGTTACACTTGGTATCAGAGCGGTGACGTAATCGGGGTGGTTAAAAAATGAAAATTTTTCGATTTCTCTCCATAAGTTTTTCGGAGAATAAACTTCTGTTTCTCAATTTTTTCGTGCTTTTTATTGCATGAAAGTAGTATATATGTGTTTAGTCTTGAGAAACGGGGTGAAAATGATCTTAGAGCTCAAAACTCACCAAAAAATGTGGGTGGACAGTTTCGCACCGCTAATTGATAAGAGCCTTTGGATGTGCCTCTGGCACATGCAACGCATGCGCTGAACACTATTGAGGCTTGTACACGCACCGCACCTCTCCACGTGCAGCTGACGTCACTGTTGACATCAGCGGATGACGTCAGCGCTACAATAAGCTGACGCACTGCTGATGTTAGCAGCTACAATAATTAAAAAAAAACACACACAAAATTTTTTAGATTTTATGTAAGGGTACCCCGGGGTATTTTTAGTCAATTTCCGGGTCTGGGAAATTTATAAAGTGAAAATTTTCTATTTTTTTGGATTTATTACATTAGTAATAATTAAAGTTTTAACTCTAGGAAAAAGAATTAAGGCGTTCTGAATCTGATTTCGAGTGAATTTTCATGCTTCAAATATCACATGATGGAGATCCTTCAAGTTTTTATGTCTCGGGTCTCATGTTCAGTGTTCGGGGGTCGTATAATAGTTACTCGGAAAAAGAATTGAGACATTTTGAATCCATTTTGAGTGAATTTTAGTGCAACGAACTTGCCATAAGGGAGACATATTAGGTTCTCGTATCTGGAGTGATCAGTTTAGTGTCTAATGATGTATAATAGTCACTCTATTGAGATACACGAGTGATCGGTTCAGTGTCTAGTGATGTACGATAGTCACTCTACTGTGATTTTTCCTTTGCGAAAGTCTCAGATGAAGTTTTCAGAGAATGTCTTTAGCATGAATGTGTGACAATGAGACTGTGTATTCGGATTTTTTCATTTCTTGATGTTACATTTTCATATACTTTATGCCCATAAAGAATGTGAGGATAACATAAAGATGTATCCCTTATATTTTGAGTGTTGACGAGGGTGTAGTCACCAAAGTGGCGTTTCAAGTCAGTATTTTGAATTATTCTGCTTGCATGTTGGGGGATGTCTCTGATTTTATATTTGGTTATTCTGCCCAAAGGTATTAGCCTTACATAACATTTTGAGATGTGCATAAAGGCATTAGATGGAGGAAAGTTATTGCTCAAGTGATCTAGTCGCCCAAAGGTGGTAGTGTTATAAGAGTTGATAGTTTGTACTCTGATTACTTTTATGTGAAGGTCTAATTGCATATATTATGTATTCAATCCAAAGATGTTTCATAATATGTGTGATCAGATTTTCAGTAAATATATTATTCAATGGCTTTGAGTATCACTATTATCCTACATTTGTGCTGATTGAAACATTGTTATTTTGTAGTCACCTTTTCGGTCGAAACAATCAGTGTCACCATTAAAACCTAACCGGTTTCAATATAAAGAAGTGGACAGAGGATGTATTGAATGCTACGGAGATAGTTAAGGTTGATATGGCCATACAGATGGATTGGCCATCTCTATCTACATCTATGAGCTTGAGAGTTCATAAAGTAGCCTATGAAGCATGGGATCGGTCATACAGATTAAGTCTGATGACCATTAAGAGATCCATACTTGACCATTTGCTAAACGGACTTCCGGATATAGGCATAGCGAAGGAGTTTCTTGGTAATATCTCTAGAAGTACATAGTCTCACCTAATGTTGAAATTATTGCCTTGATGAAAGAATTATTCTCCATGAGGTATATAGGAGAAGGGGGAGTAATGGAGTACATATCAAGAATGATTCATCTTTGCAGTAGACTGAAGATGCTAAACATATCTCTTCCTGATGTCTTCATTGTTTACCAGACTCTGAACACACTCCCTCTATAGTTTAGTAACCTGGTGATAACATATTACTCACTGGATGAGGAATGGTACTTCAACACTTTGATAGCCCATTGTGTTGCTATGGAAGAGAAACTCAAGTTTGCTATTCCTATAGCCCTCGAAGCAACTAAAGGGAAGGAAAAGATGAAGTCCGCTAAGTTCAAAGGTAGAAAGTTCAAATCTTCTCCACATGCTGATGTTAGTCAAACCAGTGCTGGTAAAGGTCCGCTTAATATAAAGAAGCCAACAATATAAAGCCTAGAAGGAAAGACTGGGACAATTGGCTTATTAATTTATGAATCTAATTTGTGATAGTCGTATTAAGTATTTGATGGCTATATAGTGAAGCATCTGATCAAGGTGCTTCCACGATGCAGGGGTTCATATCCAGGATAAAACCAAATAAATGGAAGAAGAAACTGATGGTTCACAATAATGAAGAAGTAGAAGTAATATTTATGGGAATGTATATAATGCACCCAGTTGTAAGGTTCATTTGGGTTTTACATAACACATTTTATATGTGATCTTTTAATTAATTTTTGACAAAGAGGGTTAATGTTCTGTATTTAATACTTCTATTATACAGTTGTTGTTTAATGCAAAGCATAATGGTACAACTTTCTTGTCATATGGTTTGTATAAAATGTGTCTTACCTCAAATTAGACACATGCTTCTTTGTATCTTGCTAAACAAGTTGTGAAAGACGCTGATGAATGAAAAGTCATACATGGTATGACATTAAAAGTTTAAGCCATATTTTCAGAGCTAGAGTTGAGAGATTAACTAAGGAAAGCATTTCTCAATTCTAGATTGTGATGATCTGGGAACATGTTTTGACTGTTGCAGGGGTTAGTAGACTAATAAGGATATTGAGGTAAACTCATGCCTTTGATTTGTTAAGTTTGACACATAAAGGTATCGATAAACCTTGTACAGTTGCATTGTGCAATTCTAAATGTATTATGACATTTGTTAATGATTATTCTCATTATAGTTATGTGTTCTTGTTTAAAGACTAAAGGTTGAGAACCGATTGGGAACATTCATTAAGATAGTTAGATTTGACCATGGGGGAGAATATCATGGCAAACATGGCATTTCAGGACTTAAAAAGGTTCGTTTTCCAGATATTTAAAATTAGTTGGAATAGTGACTTAATTCACTATACCGAGTAGTTCTGAGCAAAAATGGAGTGTGGCAGAAAGGTATAACTGTTAAGTCAAGAAGACTTCACTTCTATTAATTTTTGTGGCAATCAAATAACAATAATCTTAGAAATGAATGAAATGTTTTGATAAGTTTGTTAAGTGTGCAGAAAATGTAAGTATCACTTAGTCATCACATACGAAGTGCAAAACACAGATGAAACGACAAAATCAGATGATACAAAGAAGAAGATACTCTAGAACGTCAGACAGTTAGTTAGTTAGTTGGAGTTAGTTACAGAACTAAACTAAATAACGATTTCTAGAAGAAACAAGAAGCAGTTTCTCAAGAAGTAGTTGGAGATTTAGGCTATAAATACTAGTCCTAGTTGGAGATTTAGGCTATACATACTAGTTCTAGTCGAAGACTGAAATAACTTTTTGTTTACTTAGAAAAAATTCTGTATTCAAAGTGTGAAACAAGAGAGCAAATACTACTGTAACAAAAAGCTCACAATATCTTTCTAGTGAGAGAAAGAAAAGGCTAGAGCCTGGAAAGGCTAAGATAGAAGAAATAATACTTTGTAAAAGAGACTTGAAGAGGCTTTGGAAGGGAAGAAAGAATACTCGTAAAGTTAAAGAGTATAGTGAAATCTCAGACGAACTCTAAGGGCTGGATGTAGCTTAAGGTTTGGGGTGAACCAGTATAAAATCGCAGTGTCTATTCTCTAACCTTACACTTTATTTTTCTTGTTGTTAGACGAGTAGATAAAAAATTACTTGCGATTCAAATACATATCAACTTTAGTAAAGTATCTTTAGTATTCATCTGATAGTTGAAAAGATTTTGAAAAAACATCAAAAGATTTGTATTCTCGAAAAGAATACACAATTCAACCCCCCTTCTTGTGTATTTTGTATACTTTACGTGATTCCTATATTAACAAGTGATTTACTTCAGTTGGTATCAGAGCTCGGTTTCCAAGAACCACCTTTAAAAAGTGAGGATAAAGATCTATGGCTAAATCTTGAAGGTGCCTCGGTCATAAGACCTCCTACGTTCAATAGTGAGGATTATCATTATTGGAAGGACAAGATGCGACTCTTTATAGAATCCACACATATTGATCTTTGGGATATTATTAAGAATGGACCATACACACCAATAGACAATGAAGACAATATCATTCCTCCTATCGGATGGTCAGCCGATTTCAATTAAACTCAAAGGCCAAGTTCTTTCTAAGTTGTGCTCTAAGCAGAAGTACATATAATAAAGTTCATGGATGTGAAACTGCAAAGGAAATATGGGACACTTTATCCATTGCACATAAAGGTACAAATCAAGTGAAAGAGTCCAAGATCAGTATTATTGTACATCAGTATGAGCTGTTCAAGATGAAAGAGGAAGAGTCTATTGATAAAATGTTTGGACGATTTCAAACTATCGTTAATGGACTTAAAGCTCTTGGGAGAATCTACGATAATCAAAACCATGTCAGAAAAATTCTCAGAAGTCTGCCTAAAAGATAGAGACCCAAAGTTACAACAATACAAGAAGCCAAGGACTTAAGCAGATTGAAGCTAGATGAATTGCTTGGTTCTTTGAAGATACATGAAGTAGAGCTTGATGCAGAAGATAAACCTAGAAGAGACAAACCTATAGCATTAAAGGCTGGTCAGAAGAATCAAAAGATCCAGAGAAATAGAAGTTCATCTTCAAAAGCATTAAAGATTGAAGAAATCAAGAATGATGATGCCAGTGAATCTGATCAAGATTCAAGTGAAGATGATGACGAACTATCCTTCATTTCAAGAAATATTAGGACGATGTGGAAAAAGAAAGAAAAGGGAAATAAAGATTTTTCTTTTAAGAAAAATAACAAAGATGAAGTCAAGAACGAGAAAACTTCTATCATTTGCTATGAGTGCAACAAACCAGGACACTACAAATCTGAATGTCCATTGCTCAGAAGAAAACAGAAGAAAAGTAAAAGAAAAAAAAAGCATGATGGCAACTTGGGAAGATTTGGATTCGTTCGAATCTGATTCCAATTCAAAAGCATCAGTATAAGCAAATATATGCTTAGTAGCTATAAAAAATCCGACGATGAGGTAACTTCTAATTTTAATGAACTTCAAGAGCCATATTTAGAATTATTAGAAGATTCACATGCTATATTAAAGCAATATAGAGCTTTAAAAAGGAAATTTGCTAAAAACTTGAAGAACATTTAAGTGTTAGAAAAAGAAAACGTCTGCCTTAAGAAACAAGTAGACGATATGAAAAAGAAAGTAATTGTAGATAGATTTGAGGAAATTAGTCAATTGAAACAAAGGATTAATACTCTTTCAGCAGATTTATCAACCTTTACTGAAAGTATAAAAAAGATGAACGACATGATTGGAAGATATAGACACCCTAATGATAAGAGTGGTTTAGGGTTTACAAATAGCAATGTTCATCATAATAAGAGTTTTGTTCCTTATAGAGAAACAATCTTCTTATTATTATTCAATGAATAATTGTAAGACTAACCCCAAAGGACCTAAGAAAATCTGGGTACCTAAAAAGGACATAATATATATTGCAGATCTCCTTTCTTAGAAAAAGCAACTAGCACCAACGGTACTTGGACAGTGGATGCTCGCGACAGATGACGGGAAGAAGGTCTATGTTCCTAGACCTCCAAAATAAGCAAGGAGGATCAGTAACTTTTGGAGATAACCAGCAGGGCAAAATAGTTGGAATCGTCAAAGTTGGTAAAGATTCATTTGCATGTATTGATAATGTTCTGCTAGTTGAAGGTTTAAAGCATAATTTGATTAGTGTAAGCCAATTATGTGATTCTGGCTTTAAACTCTAATCAAAATTCTTGTGTAGTCAAAAACAAGGACGGTTCCGTATTCTTTTCTTCCAAAAGACGAAAAAAATCTCTATAAGATTAATTTAGAAGATTTGCAAAGTCAAAATATTTCATGTTTTATATCAACAGATAAGGAAAAACTAATCTGGCATAAAAAGCTAGGTCATGTTAGCTTTAAACATATTTCCAAGTTGGTTAAACTGATTTGGTAAGAGGTTTACCAAAAATAAGCTTTAACAAAGATTTCTTTTGTGAGAGTTGTCAAAAAGGAAAACAAGTTAAAACATCTTTTTCTTCTAAAAATGTTGTAACTTCATCTAGACCCCTAGAGTTGTTACATATAGATTTGTTTGGTCCAACTAGAACACTAAGTCTTGGCGGAAAGGAGTATGGTCTCGTAATTGTTGATGACTTCACTAGATTTTGTTGGATATTGTTCTTATCACATAAAGATGAATCTGTCAAGTGCTTTAAAGTTCTTTCCAAAATTTACAAAATGAAAAAGGAATTTCTATCGCTGGAATTAGAAGTGATCATGGTGGTGAATTTGAAAATGAAAAATTTAGAATGTTTTGTGAAGAGAATGGAATTTTCCATAATTTCTCTACTCCCCTAAAACTCCACAACATAATGGAGTTGTAGAAAGAAAGAATAGGACGACTCAGGAAATGACAAGAACTATGCTTTTTCTGGGCAGAAGCTGTAAATACATCTTGTTATATTTAAAATAGAATACTTTTGCGACCTCTGTTAAATAAAACTCCGTATGAGTTATGGAAAGGAAGGAAGTCAAATATCTCTTACTTCCATCCGTTTGGTTGCAAATGTACTATATTGAATACCAAAGAAATATTGGATATATTTGATTCTAAGATCAATTCAGGAATTTTTCTAGGATACTCATTGTCTTCTAAAGCTTATGGAGTTTATAATTTTGCTTCTAAATCTGTTGAAGAATCTATGCATGTTAAGTTTGATGATGATTCACAACCAGATAGAATAAATGATTATGATGTTGAAACTCTATCTGCTCCCTTAATTGATAATATAGACATGTCACCATCAGATGATCCACTAGATAAAGTAGAAGATATTCCTGAAAACCTTAGTCTTAGAAAATACTGGAAGTATAAATCCTCTCACCCAGAAAACCTAATTATAGGTGAAATTTCAGAAGGTGTGAGAACTAGGTCTAAATTTAGAAGAGAGGCAAATGTAGTTTTTATTTCTGAATTAGAGCCTAAGAAAATTGATGAGACTCTTTAGGATGAAGCTTGGATTTTAGCCCATGCAAGAGGAGTTGAATCAATTTACAAGGAACAAAGTTTGGTCTTTAGTTCTTAGACCCTCCAATTGTTAGAGTAGTGCCCTAAAAGGCAATCGCTTGTACAAAGTTATGTACAATATTTATGTAAGGCATGTTTCATTAA
>JAOQMR010000006.1:16987286-16998279 GCA_027563865.1 Erythroxylum pelleterianum | reverse complement strand
CAAATTGATAAATGACTACAAAAATTTAAATATATAATATTAAATAGTTATTAAATAAATCAGATTTAATATTTTTCTCAATTATTAATTTTTCAATTAGAATAATAATTCCATTAAAATTCAATTTTAAATTCATATTCGGATTCAAATAAAAATTCAAATTTAATTTTAATAATTCTCACTATTCTGAATAATTTAATTTAATTATATGTCATTTAAATTTAATTATATAAATTTTAAAATTTTAAAAAATAAACTAATTTTAATATATTTTAAAAAAATTTAAATATATTATCATCTGCGACGTTTGATCACAAACTTCGCAGATTACCATACTTTCTATGACGTCTACCAGACGTCGCAGATTATCATGCTTTCTTCGACATCTATCCGACGTCGCAGACTGTCATAGTTTCAACGACGTCTACCAGACGTCTCAGATTGTTGATCTTTCTACGACGTGTAACAAACGTCGCAGATTATCATAATCTCTACAACGTCTAACAGACGTCGAAGATTGTAATGCTTCCTACGACGTCTAAAAGACGTCGAAGAAAGCTATGCTGTTTTCACGACGTTTAATTCAGACGTCGCTCATTCGCTTGCACTTTTACGACGTTTCCCCAAACGTCGAAAAATTATCTAGTCTTCCTCGATACAAAATGTCGATAAAAACATTTCCTTGCTCTCCCTTCAACGACGTTCGGTGCGACGTTTTGAAAAATGTCATAAAAAAATTTCAACGACGTTTGGCTAACATTAGCGACGTTTAATGGGGTCTTTTTCTTGTAGTGCCTTTATAACTCCCTAAAAATTCTTATCAACCCGAGACCGTGTTGACTTGTATATTACTTAACCCTCCTCTTTAGAATTTTTATGAAAATCTCCACCCACATAAGTCAAAAGCATGCTACCATGTTGCTCCGTGTTATAGAATATAGGATAAACATGGTACCATATTGGAAAACGCTAAAAAAATGGAATGACCTAGTGTTAAACATAACAGGAATATAGGTCCCTATTAGTGTTGTGTTTGGCCATATAACAAATTCTTCCAAAAAAAGTGCACCATATTCAAACATGAGAAGGAACATAACGTCCTATTGGTATTACTTTCTGAGTATTTACCCTATAATCATGCCCAAGTTGCTTTAACTTGACACAAATATTTTTGAATCTATTCCCTCTTTATTGAGGGATGAAGATAAGACTTGAAACAAAATATAAGCCATTTTAAGTATCAAACCATATAAAAATATATAAAAGAAGTATAATACTATTAAAATTATGCGATAATCTATTTAACATTTATCATAGACATATTGGGCGACTAATATGCCCTATTAGTTGACTAATATACTAACCAGTGTGGTTACAAAATCATGATATAGATTTTTCTTCCTTTCAAAATGCATTTGTCGATTATTCACCTACATTAGTGAACCAATGTACCCGCAAACCTAACATTAGTCGGACGTTGACCTAGATTGATCGACTAGTGTATCTGAAAATAATTTTTTCAAACTTCTCCAAGATCTTTCAAGGATCAAAATACATTCCTTTGGCAAATTTTTGATTTATAACTATTTCAAAAGTTACTATAAATTTTGTCTGAAAATTAATAGGTTTTCTTTAAAAATTAAAACAAATTTTCTTTTGATTATGAAAGGATTGAGCTTTTCATTCAATAAAATAACTAACATAAGATCACAAGAAGGATTACAATCATTTGTTTAAATCTTAATATCCTTGATTTCTCTTTATTTTTTATTCTTCACTTGAATTGCTTTTGTGATCCACTTTACCATTTACTCTATCTATTGATTGTTTAACTTACTCATTTGTTCACTTTATCCTTCTGTTAAACTTCATCATTCATATATTGTTTGATTCTATTATAATAAAGCTGTTAATATCAATAAAATAAATTCTTAACAATAGTATATTTTATTATCGTCAAAATTATGAGTTAAGACTTCACTAGGTTAACAAATATGTTATATCTCAATTTTAAAATAATTCATATTTTAATTTATAAATAATAAGTTAATAATAAAATATAAAGTATTTTTATTAAATGTTTCACATATCAAATTCAAATAAAAAAATTTAATATTTTTTGTTAAGATGATTATATGTTAAATTATAGTGAATTAAATAGCAAAGATGAAAAAGTCTGTTTCTTTATCCTTTCATGAACAGGACTCTTGACCACTTACGACTCCACTTGCTTTTGCTTTTTAGTGTTCCCCGGCAGGTAAAGTTAATTGAATGTAAGATAAAAGAAAAATAGTAAACTTAATGGTGAAGTAATACTACCATAATGGCAAAGAAAGAGGAGGTGCAGCATCTTAGCAATTTGGCGTGCATTTTTTGGGTTTGGAAGTTTTATGGAAGAAAAAAGAGGAGTAAGTAATAACTTTTTGACGAGTAAGTAATAATGTTTGATTCCCTTTCTCTGTTGTCTAATGTCTAGCACGAAACAAACTACCTTCCTTGCACTTGAGCGCCTTGATCCTTCCCATTAAGCAAACAAATCCACCATTGAGAGCACTGACAACTGGACTACTACTTCCCTTTTTCTTCTCTTTCACATGCAAATTTGGAAATATGTATTACATCATATACAATAGAAATCTTCACTTCTTTTCGCTTTCTTTTTTTCCTATATAAACCCCCTACTTCCTCTTTCTTATATCCTTCATGCCATTTCCAAATCCCAGCTCTTTGTGTTTGGTTCATCTATCTCCTTTCTAGCTATAGTATACATAACTTGCTACAACTTAAGTACCTTAGAAAGATTCAGGTTACAGTTCCTATTTCTCCTTCTGTTTAACAGTAGCAGCCAAAACTTGAAGCTTCCAGGTTTAGGTTTAGGTTTTGTTGGTTACCGTTAATTTCCTAGACTTATCGTGTAATCACCATTTGATGTTCTCCGACCCTCCATTAATTGGAGCATTCCTACCCTGCTGACTGATATTTGATTCATTACTAATTATTACTCCATTAATTCTTGGTTTTACATATTCAGGAAGCTGAAAATTATTAGTTAAGATGAAGAACAAAGCGACGGGGTTGTTGAAGCAAGTGATGTCTGCGTTAACGTCAACGATGAGGACTAAAACCTTGGCTCTAAAGGGCAAAACCAACGCCTTCAGGACTGGGCTCATAATATTTTCACTGCTGAGGAACAACAAAATTCTTATGCCCACCTCTATCTCTCAGAAGCTACATGCTTTGATAGGTCACCATCATAAACAAAGTGAACAAGGACAAGCAAAAGAAGAAGTTGTCGACCAAAGTAAGAGTCCGTACAACCATAGCAACATGTCCGTTCCCACTAATCCAAGACGCGGCCAGTACATGAAGAACATCACCGAGGACAATGACAAAGACAGTAACTTCATTTATAGCTATGGCAAAGAAGACGACCATGACCAAGAAGAAGAAGAAGAAGAAGAAGAATAAAAATATACAGACCTGAAACACTCGCTGTTTGAGCTATCAAATGATTCGGGGTATCACGTGTTGTGTAATTCAGGTTAATTTTCATAAATTCACCTTGAGTACTATTGTTTAGTAAATAGAGTATAAACAATTGTACTGAAAAAATTACACCAGGTATATTCTCAGGAAAGATTAGAGGGGTCACAAACGGTTCACTTAAAATCTGATCTCCTAAATAGAATTTTCTTAGACATATAATTTAATAACACAATAATTTACTACAACTATACTCGACAATAGCTATTAAATAGATAAATAAAGAACACAAGAATTTAACAAAATTCAGTCAATTATGCATACTTCTTCGGACACTATTAAATTGATATTTTACTATTTTCAGAAAATAATACAAGTGAAATACTACAAAAAGAGAGAAGAAATCCTTGCCTTAAGGAAAGATAGGCAATTTTTGGGATGATTAACCAAATGAAGAAACCCTCCTTATAAAACTTAAGGAGACTCTCCCATCTTCACAATTTTCTAATATGGGATATCAAAATATGTCATAAGTTAACAATTTTTCACTTTGACATATTTTCCAATCTTTTTCAAATCTCTCACAAAAGTCATTTTTAGTGGTGTCTTCAAATGTACTTCAAAGCACCCATCTTCAAATTTTAGCAATATTGATCAAGCCTAAATAATGTTGGAACTTGATTGTAGTCACCACCTTTGTCAACATATCAGTAAGATTCTTAGTGATCTTAATCTTTTGGATTACTACTCCACCTTCTTCTAGAACCTCTCGTACAAAGTGATAACAAACATCGATGTGCTTCGTCCTTGCATGATAAACTTGGCTCTTTGCTAAATGAATAGCACTTTGACTATCACAATGTACTTTAACATGCTTCTGTCCAATTGTCAATTCATCAAGCAATCCTTGAAGCCAAATTGTTTCTTTTACAGCCTTTGTAGCTGCTATATACTATGCTCCGTAGTCGATAAAGGAACTATTGACTGTAAAGTAGATCTCCAACTGACTGGTGCCTTTGCAAGAGTAAACACATAGCCAGTAATTGATCGATGTTTATTTAAATCACTGACATAGCTGAAATCACAATATTCAACTTCACATTGACCCTCTTGCTTATCCCGCTAAAATACCAAACCAACATCTACGGTGTTCAGAATGTACCGTAGAATCCATTTCACAGCTTGCCAATGCTCTTTGCCTAAATCATGCATATACCTGCTCACAACCCCAGCTGTTTGTGAAATTTCGGATTTTGTACACACCATAGCATACATCAAGCTACCAACCACATTTGCATGCGATACTTTAGTCATGTACTCTCGTTTTGCATCTTTCTTTGGAGATAGGGATGCACTGAGCTTTATATAAGGAGCGAGTAAAGTACTAACAGGTTTTGACTTTTCATTTATGCCAAAACGTTGTAATGCCTTTTTCAAATATTGCTTTTTAGTCAAACAAAGTCTCCCCAAGTTTTTGTCTCTACTTATCTCCATGTTGAGAATTTTCTTGGCTTCACCCAATTTTTCTTTGATTCTTTGAAGCTATCAGCATATCATCAACATACAAGAGAAGATAGATGTAGGATCCATTTTTGTAGCTTGCAAAAATACACACAGTGATCATATTTTCTTCTTGTGTACTTTTTCTCTATCATAAACTTGTCAAATCGCTTGTACCACTGCCTTGGAGATTACTTCAATCCGTACAATGATTTTTCAAGCGTGCATACCATATTCTCTTTTCTAGCAACTTTAAAACCTTCGAGTTAAGACATATAGATTACCTCCTCTAAGTCTCCATGTAAAAATGCAATTTTTATATCCAATTGACCTAGTTCCATATCAAACTGTAATACCAAAGTTAACAAAATTCAAATAGATGAATGTTTTATAGCTAAAGAGAAAACTTCACTATAATCAATTTCCTCCGTCTGAGCACAACCTTTAGCTACCAGCCTTGCTTTTTAGCGAACATTATTCTTATTAGGAAATCCATCTTTCTTTGCATCTGCCTATTTGCATCCAATTGCATTCTTTCCCTTTGGGAGACTAGCTAGCTTCGATGTTTGATTCTTATGAAGGGAATGTATTTATTCATTCATGGATATCCTCCATTTATCCTCTTCTGAACTTCGAACTGCTTCCTTATAAGTGGTAGGAATGTCATCAATTTGAATTGGAGATTCATAAGCTAGCTTATTAACATAATAAGCAGGTACTTGAATGTTCTTTTTTCGGCTTTGTCAATGCAATTGGTAATTGTTGCTGTAGAGGTTCTTAGGTTGGAACCTTTTCTTCATCTGGATCCTCTTCTACCATTAGAGTTTCTACATTTGCTTCATCATTTACTGGGTAACAATTCTTCCTTCAAACTCCACCTTTCTTTGTCACCTTTCTTTGGAGTACCATCTGTCTGCTTAACATTTTTATTTGTCACCTTTCTTAATGTGGTAGATTCGTTAAAGGTAACATCCCTGCTGAAAATTATTTTCTTTGACTCTAAGCACCAAAGACGATATCCTTTCACACCAGAGGTGATCTCCATAAAAGTTGCTTTCTTTGCATGTAGATCCAACTTTGACTCCTTAACATGATAGTATGCAGTGGAACTAAAAACATGTAAGGAATCATAATCTGTAGCAAGTTTTCCAAACTAATTTTCAAAAAGTGTTTTACCACCAATAGCAGTTGATGGAAGGCGATTGATGAGAAGATAAGCATATGTAACAGCCTTAACCCAAAATTCTCTGCCCAACTTAGCATTAGACAACATACTTTGAACTTTCTTCGGCAATGTCTGGTTCATACGTTTTGAAGTGAATCACACGTGGCCAGATAAGTTTATGCCATGCTACCACAATTCCCTTCTCTTGAAACAACTTACTATAAGTCAAGTTGTTGAATTTAACATTTCTAGACAAATTACATATACTTTGTTTTATCATGATTATGTTGATTGAATGTATCATGAAAGTGCTCTTTATATTGTCTTACTATAATGTCAGTAAAGTTTATCTTACTAATGGGATTAATGCTGATGATTGAATGTATCTTGATTATGATGATTGAATGTATCATGAAAGTGTTCTTTCTATTGTCTTATCCTAATATTGGTAACATTTATCTTATTAATCAAATTAATGTTAAAGATTAAATGTATCTTGATTATAATGATTTTTCTGAAAATTTGTAATTTGGATTAAGCCATAAAAGGCAATAATAATTATTACAAGCATAAACCATCTCATCAAATGGATGGGTTAACAAACCACCATGATCATATTACAAAGGATCAAACACAAGTGTACATATTAATCATTAATCCTATGCTGGCATAATACAAGAGTTATTCTACATTTTATCTTTAAAGATGACAAAATGTAACTTGATTGCTTTAATTATTTCCTTGTGTATCATTGATAGTTGTTTCTTACTGCCCTTGAATATTCTCATATTCCTTTCATCCCATATAGCCTATATAGATATCCCATAGAAATGAAAAAGTTCCATGCTGTATAGGATGGACATTCGTGATAGGTAAATTGATTGGAAATTTTGACCCTTTTTGAGGCAAAATATCTTTTTGGAGCCTTTATACAAGTTGTAAGTCTAGAAGTCTTCTTCGAAACGGTCTTTGAATGAACTTAATCCGATATCTCTAGTGAAAGTTATGTCCCTTTTTACCAATAGAGGTCAGAAAAAAAAAGGAAGAAGGGGGAAGTCACGATCGCGACTCTGTCAAAATTTTGCGCAAGTCCGCGCGATCGCTACCTCGCGGCCTCGCGTGTGAGTTGCAACCGCAACTTGTCGCGATTGTGACCCACAGTCCAAGCTTCAAGAGCTCCTTCCACTGCGATAGTTCCACTTTCTAAAAGAATAAGTTCAACATTAATAACTTTGCTTAGTTTAGGGGAAACTGCATAAATACCCTCAACATTATCCAATCCCATGAGTTCATTATAAGGATATCTTAACTGTAGGCCTTCATGTTTAATTAGAGACAAGAATCATCTCATTTGAAGGTCAAATGATGCGGTTATGGTCAAACGAATCAAACATGGTATGAACCTATTTTGGGACAAATGACATGTCTTTCACTAGGGATATCAAATTAAGGTCATCTTAGGACAGTTTCGAAGGAGACTTCCAGTTATACAACTTTCTTGAAGACATTAAAATGAGATTTTGTCATCTAGAGGATCCAAATTGGACAAGACAAAGGGTCAGACGAAACCAGACGAAAGGCTTTAGTCTAAGACCCATTTTGGGACAATTAGCATAACTTTCACTAGAGATACTAGATTAAGGTCATTCTTGGATTGTTAGAAAGACGACTTCGAGATCTACAACTTTTATAAGACACCAAAGAGAGATTCGGTCATCTAGAGGGCAATTTCCCTAAAAATACATCTGATGTTTGTGATAAGCTTAAGAGTTTTATGGTATATGTTGAAAGATGAAGTGGTTTTACTCTGAAAACCTTTAGAACTAATAGGTGAACAGAGTATATTGTTTGTGATGATTTCTCGAGGAAGCATATTGTTAAGCACCAAGTAACTACAAGATACACTCCTCAGCTAAATGAAGTGATAGAAAGAAAGAACATGACTATTATGGATATGGTAAGAAGCATGCAACATTGCAAGAAATTACCCAAGAGTTTTTGGGCGGAAGTAGTGACTTGTGCAGGCTACATCTTAAATAAATGTCCTGTCAAAAGTGTACATGATAAAACTCCACAAGAACCATAGAGTGGGCAAAAACCTAATCTTAGTCACTTGAAAGTCTTTGGTTGCATTGCTTATGCACATATTCCAAATGAACCAAGGAAGAAGATGGATGACAAGGAAAAAACTTGCTTTTTTGTCCGGTATAGTGAAGAAACTAAAAGCTACAAGTTATACAACCTAAAAAGCCAAAAGATAATCATCAGCTGAAATATTATCTTTGATGAAGATGGACTGTGGGATTGGTCAAAAAAAAGTTGTCGACTGTACTTGTTGGGCACCCTGCCATCACAAGTCACGAGCCCAACATCCTAAGTGACATTTAAATGCGCATCCCACAAGGTTGGCGTGCCCACGCCAGTCAAAAATCAACAACAAACTCGTTTCTCCTAGTTTCGAACAGATTTTGGGAAACCTCAAATCGAAATTAAAATTTGACTTCTTCAAAACATTTATTCCTCACTGTCTTAAGTTTCTAATGACACCAAATTCTTTCAACTTGGTTCAAAAATCTGAGAGTTAAGGCCCAAACACTTTCAGACTATTATTAAAATGAAACAGTATACTATACCCAACTTCCATCCAAAAATTGAAAGTCCTAACGACTGAATTAAAATTATATTTCTTCAGATAATTTGTAGTTCTATGACTATAGTTTAATTAGAGACAAGAATCATTTGATTTGGAGGTCGGATGATGTGGTTATGGTCAAACGAATAAAACATGGTTTTGGCTTTAATCATACAAAACCTATTTTGGGACAATTGGCATGTCTTTTACTAGGGATATCAAATTAAGGTATCTCAGGATGGTTTCTAAGGAGACTTCTAGTTCTACAATTTTCCTAGAGACACTGAAATGAGATTTTGTCATCTAGAGGATCAAAATTGGACCAGACGAAGGGTCAGACGAAAGGCTTTAGTCTAAGACCCATTTTGGGACAATTAGCATAACTTTCACTAGAGATATTAGATTAAGGTCATTCTTTGATGGTTGAAAAGAAGACGTCTAGATCTACAACTTTTATGAAGACACCAAAGAGAGATTTAGTCATCTAAAGGGCTATTTCCCTAAAATTATATTTGATGTTTGTGATATGCTTAAGAGTTTTAAGGCATAAGTTAAAAGATGAAGTGGTTTTACTCTGAAAACCTTCAGAACTAATTGGGGAACAAAGTATATTGTTTGTGATGATTTCTTGAGGAAGCATAGTGTTAAGAACCAAGTAACTCAAGATACACTCCTCAGCTAAATGAAGTGACTTGTGCAGGCTACATCTTAAATAAATGTCCTGTCAAAAGTGTACATGATAAAAATCCACAAGAAACTTAAGAGTGGGCAAAAGCCTAATCTTAGTCACTTGAAAGTCTTTGGTTGCATTACTTATGGACATGTTCCAAATGATCTAAGTAAGAAGATGGATGATAAGGCAAAAACTTGCGTTTTTTTGTTGGTATAGTGAAGAAACTAAAGGCTACAAGTTACCTAAAAAGCCAAAAGATAATCATCAGCCAAAATGTTATCTTTGATGAAGATGGACTATGGGATTGGTAAAAAAAAGAGTTGTTGACTGTACTTGTCGAGCACCCTGCATGCACGAGTCACGGGTCCGATGTCCTAAGTGACATCTGAATGTGCATCCTACAAGGGTGGCATGCCCACACCAGTCAAACATCAACAACAAACTCGTTTCTCCTAGTTCCAAACAGATTTTGGGAAGACTCAAATCGGAATTACAATTTGATTTCTTGAGAACATTTGTTCCCCACTGTCTTAAGTTTCTAATGACACCAAATTCATTTAACTTGGTTCAGAAATCTGAGAGTTAAGGCCCAAAAACTTTCAGACTATTATTAAACTAAAATAGTACATTATACCCAACTTCCATCTAGAAATTGAAAGTCCTAGAGACTGAATTAAAATTCAATTCCTTTAGATAATTTGTAGTTCTATGGCACTAGTTTAATTAGAGACAAGAATCATCTCATTTGGAGGTCGGATGATGCGGTCATGGTCAAAAAGAATCAAACATGGTTTTGTCCTTAATCATACAGAACCTATTTTGGGATGATGCCATATCTTTCACTAGGGATATCAGATTAAGGTCATCTTAGGATGGATTTGAAGAAGACTTCTATATCTACAACTTTTCTGGAGACACCAAAACAAGATTTTGTCATCTAGAGGGTCAAAATTGGACCAGACAAAGGGTTAGACGAAATCAAACAAAAGGCTTCAATCTAAGACCCATTTTGTGACAATTGGTATAACTCTCACTAGAGATATCAGATTAAGGTCATTATTATATGGCTAGAAAGAGAACTTCTAGATCTACAACTTTTGTGAAGACATCAAATAGAGATTCGGTCATCTAGAGGGTCAAAATTGAACTAGATAAAGGTAAGATGAAATCAGACAGCACCAGACGAAGGCTGGGTGCATCAGACGATGGCTTTGTGTTGGGACCCGCTCCCGGAGCCCCAACTATTCGAAACGGAACCACAATCGAGGACCTTTGGGCCCTCGGAACAAATGAGATACATAACTTGCGGAAGCAAACGAAGCTTAATTACCAAACATTCATGCATATTAAAGCTATAAACGGAATCATTTAATAATGTCATTTCAATATTGTCATACAATCAGTGCTGGAAACAAAATACAGCATGATGCTCCATAATGAGATGCTCCATGTACTATCCAAAGGAGTACTAACTTAGTACAAAAGCCTCTAACTATTGAGGAGCGCTCGATGCCCTGCAAAAGATCAGCTGTCGTCGGAA
>JAOQMR010000006.1:16975691-16987186 GCA_027563865.1 Erythroxylum pelleterianum | reverse complement strand
TGCAAGATTATAAATGTGTATGAGGTTAGATTTGATGTTAGGAAGGAGTTTGGAAGCTTAAAATAAGGTTTGGAGGGCTTTGGGGAAGCCCATATCCGTTAAACGAACATAGGAGTCCGTTTAGCGGACTGTCTCGGGTCATTTGGGATCCTTTGCATTCCCCATGTCCGTTAAACGGACATGCATGTCCATTTAACAGACTGTCTCAGGTGAAATAGTGCCATTTTGTCGATTCATGTCCGTTAAACGGACATGCACTGGAAAGATGATGGATTTTGGTCCGTTTAGAGTCCGAATTGTGCTTTGAGGCCTCTACTATGAGTTGTAGATCTCGATGTTATCTTTAAAATGGCATAAGAACGAAGTAATTCCAACATTTTTAGAGAAAGTTATGGTATTCACGCCAAAGTATGTTAAAATTGATTCAGGATGTAAACAAGGTGTGTTGTTTAGGGCATAACTCCCTCATCCGAGATCCAAATGGGGTAATTCTTACGCCAATGGCTTCATGAGACATTTAGGTACCTGCCCATGAAAAATGGTATCATTTTGAGTCAAATGGAGAGAGTTTTCATGAAATTAAGTCAGAGGTTGATTGAGAGAGCATGATTGGGATATGAGCACAAGTTGATAATTTGATGATATCTTGAGTTATAGAATTCCGATTGAGGTAATTCTTGAATCAAATTGAACAAGAGGCATAGGGCTATGTTTTATATGAAGAACTCAAATTGGAATTCCAACTTTAAAGTTTCCCAGTTCTGTTTGCAAACCAGATGAATGAGTTCAAGCATGTGACTCTTTTGTATGGGCCCGACATTGAAGATGTTGTAAGTGAACTTTGAGATGTTAGAAGATTGAAAATGTATGATTAATGTCTAATAAGGGTCTTATGATGTTATGAGTGTTCAAAAAAAAGTTTATAACCCCTTTTCAAGGTAAGATGATCATGTCTCACGTTGCATGGAAGCAAGAGGTTGGACTCCGGTAACGGGGGCCAACAATGTTTGCCATGATACTCTCCTCCATGGTAAGATTTGACAATCTTGATAGATTTTTCCAGTTGATTCTCAACCTCAGCATTAAAGATCTTCAATTTCTTAAGAACTTCAGTCTTGTCCTTAAGTAAGAACACATACCTGTAACAAGAATAATCATTATCTAGAATTGTTCAACGTAGTTGTATAGGATCCACTAATATTCGTATGTATGAAGTCTAACAAGTCAGATGCTTGAGTTGATCCTTTTTCTTTATTTTAGTCAACTTGCCTATACAACAGTCAACACATGTTTCTCAGATCATCAAAATCTAGAGTTATAAGACTATTATCTTTACTTAATCTATCAATCCTAACTCTGGAAATGTGGCTTAACCTTTTATGTCATAACATGTATGACTAGTTCTTTATCAGGGCTCTATTTTTCATAACCTATTTGGCAAGATATCCATGTATATAATTCGGGGTAAGACACATTATATATAAACCATATGATAAGAAAGTTGTATCAATATGTTTTGTATTAAATGACAACTGTACAATAGAAGCATTAATTACAAAACTTTAACCTTCTTTATCCAAAATTGATACAAAGATCAAATTTTGTCTAAAAGATGATATATAAAATGTTTCGTGTAAAAATCAAAATGGACTTTGTATCTAAGTTCAAACATACATCCCCTATCAATATTACTTTTGCTTCTTCATTGTTGCCAACTATTAGTTTCTCCTTCCTTTTAGTTGGCTCTATCCTGGATATGAATTGTTGTGTCGTGGAGGCAACATAATTAGATGCTCCACTATCTTCCCTAACTTTTTTTGTTTTTCCTTCCAGGCTTTATACCTTTAACACTCCCGGAACCTTAGTAGCACTAGATTGACCAACATCAACATATAGAGAAGATTTGGATTTCTTACCTTTGACCTTTCTAGGCTTGGCCTTTCCCTTTCCTTTGGTTGCTGATAGGTTGTCGTTAGCCAACAAATTTAATCCCCTACTTAAATTGATTTGTAGTATAGTGAAGTAAGGGTATCGTCCCATAGAGATCAAAACACAAGGAAGATTTTTTCACTTTCAAGTAAAGTATGCGTGAATGTCAAAGGGGAAAATAGAAGTTGAATGCAAGATATAGGACCAAATTGGAGGGGGTTTGTTTGCTTGCGTTAAAAAGTGAACAAGAAAAGAAAGAAGAAGACGTGATTTGAGTTTAGAAAATTAAAACAAAACTGAAAGATTTCAAGACAGAAATTGCTAAGAAAATTTGAGTAAAAAGTTCAGATTAATTAGAGACCAATTGCAATGGTTTTTACTAAATCCTTAGGTTGTTTTTAATCATTGAAATAATTATATCTCAAATTGGAAAATTAGGGTTCATCAAGCAAAGATAGATGCATTTAAAACAAGCATGACATGCAACAACTTCTTATTACTGCATTAATCCAAAACTAGCATGGACAACATAATAATAAGAGCATTAAGATCAAAATCAAGTCTGCTGAACCTAAGTTAATTTTCAACAAAGCTATCATGCATAAAATTAACCTATGTCTTGATCCAAATAATTAAAACCTACATACAAGCTTCAATTTTAATTAGTTGTTGCTACTTAACCTAATCAATTTATTGTCCAATAATTAAATTAATTAGATAGCATACGAATTATTCATGCAAAATTCGAATTCATGACTTCAAATCCACGTGCATAATTCAACAATCATGTCCAGATCAAAAGCACAAATTTCCAATCATAGATTCATCAATTATATGCGCATGCTTCTCATAAAAACAACCATGAATTTAGCTAATAGCCTCAATAATTGGAAAAGAGAATTTAGTTCATAATTCTAACTAAAACAAAGCTAAAAATCATAATAGAAAATATAGTGCAAAATTTGGGTATAAGAAGAAGAAAAGACGAAAAGACAGCTAGGGTTCTACCTAGGGAGAGAGAGAAAACATAGAAGAGAAAGAAAATAAAAGAAATTCACATCCAAAGAAGATAGAAAACGTGAATCTCCCTAAACTAATGCTAAAAGACCCTAATTTCTTTTCCAAGTAAGAGTAGGTCTTTCTATCCTTGTAGGCATAGGATCTTTATAAGAAGATGATTTCTTTTCCAAGTAGAAGTAGGTCTTTCTTTCCTTGTAGAATTAGGATCTTTAGAAGGAGATGATTTCTTTTCCAAGTAGAAGTAGGTTTTTTCCTTCTTTCCTTGCCAAATTAAGACCTTTACAGGGTAGGACTTTTTTTTTATATAAATCTTCATTTCTCCCAATCTACATGTCCCTTAACCGTCTAGATTGTTCCTGGATCCATTTCTTGCAGTGACGAACAAGAATCTTCTGGAATGTAGAAATCCTAGTTGAAGCAGGATTCCTTATGGGATTAGGATTTCTGCAACTTTGGTCACCTTAGGGTATTTTGACCTTCTCACTCTGAAAATGACATCCAAAAGTCCTAAATCTTCCTCCGTAGCATGATTTTCTTCACTTGACACCTAAAACACCTGAAATGATAAAATCAATGTAAGCCACATGATTTAGACATCAAATGAGAATAAAAACTAAGTGTAAAAGTATAAAAAGATAAGAAAATATGAGTGCATCAGTATTCAATGAAATTGTTTCTAGAAAACTTAAACCCATGCATATTCTAAGCTTCATGAACCAAAACCCTTCCATAGTTCCAAAAGATTTAGTAAGACCTTGCCTTGAATCTTCACCAAATGAAGGGATTATTGGCTCAAATGGAAGCTCTTATCTTCCTCTATCTTTTTCCCTTCTTACTCAACCTCAAAATCTCTCTAGAAAGCTTTGAAAAGATGAAATCCTAGGTCAACTCTCTTATTTACTCTCGAACCACCGAAATCTCACTTCCTCTCTTCTCTCCTTCCTTCTCTATTTTCGTTTTTCTTCCTTCTCAAGAGCAAGATAACATTTTCCTCTTCCTATTTTACCATTAATGAATGCTAAAAGTCCACTTTACCCTTCCTTTATACCATAAGTCTTTTTAAACTTAAGTGATCTTCCAAAAATACCCTTGAATATTCTTATAACCTTAATTCAATTTACACCATACTATACTCTAACTTACTTTTAATTTCTCTATTTAATACTTCTAATTTCTCCTTATACTTGCAAAAATCATGGACTAAATTCTAAGAAAATAAAATAAAGTAAAATGAATAAACCAATAAATAAAGATAAGTTTTGGGGTCTAAAAGTACTAATAATTATAAATGAAGAAGTAAAACGAGATAATAAAGTTGATAAGCCACCAGTAAGCATTATAGGACTAGGTGAAATAACATCTGATACTCCATCTCATAGATATCCACAATGGGAGCGACATCTTTCTGCCCATTTATAAGATTTTGAAGTTGGTAGAGATGATGATCTTGATCATAGGGAGGAAGATGTTATTTACTATACTTTATTTGTTGATTGTGATCATGTGACATATGAAGAAGAAACCAAAGATTATGCTTCCAAAGGGAAAAAAGCCTATTGGTGTTAAATGGGTGTATAAGACAAAATTCAAGCCAAATGGAGAGATAGAACGTTTCAAGCACGATTAGTACAAAAAGGATATAAACAAAAACCAAGAATTGACTACTTTGAAGTATTTGCTCCAGTTGCTAGATTGGACATAGTATACATGATTCTTTCTCTTACTGCCCAAAAACAACGAAAAATATTTTAAATGGATATCAATTATGCCTTCTTGAATGGTGTACTTGAAGAAGTTTACATAGAGCAACCACATAGTTATCTAAAACAGGGATAAGAAGACAAGGTCTATAAGTTCAAGAAAGCTTTATATGTATTGAAACAAGTGCCTAAAGCATGGTATACACATATTGACACATACTTCATTGACAAAGGATTTCCCAAGAGCCCGTACGAGCATACATTATATGTCAAGACCATCAAAAAATGGAGATATCATTATTTTTTGTTTATACGTGGAATCTTCACTGGTAACAACTCCAAATTGTTAGTTAAATTCAGAGAAAACATGACTACACAATTTGAGAAGACAGATATAGGCCTAATGTCTTATTTTATGGGCATAGAAGTTAAGCAAACAAATGAAGGAAATTTTATTTCATAAAAGAAATATGCAACAGATGTTTTAATGAAGTTCAAGATGGAAGCCTGTAAATCGATGTTGGCACCAGTAGAAGAAAGATTGAAGCTTGAAAAAGAAAGTGGTGGTGACTTTATCAATTCAACTAGTTTTAGAAAATTGGTTGGAAATCTAAGATACTTGACAACAATAAAACTTGGCATTGTTTATAAAGTTGGACTTAAAAAGCAAGTTCATCGATTCTCCAAGATAATCTCATTGGCGAGCTACAAAGAGAATTTTGAGATACATTAAAGGACTAATTGACGAAGGCATATTTTATTCATATGCTATCAAGACAGAGCTAGTTGAATACATAGAAAGTGATTAGGTAGGTGACACTAAAACTCGAAAAAGTACTTCAGGTTATGCTTTTCATCTTAATTCAGGTTTATTTTCTTAGTACTTTAAGAAACAACAAGTAGTTGTCATTTCAACAGCAGAGGCAGAGCATATGGTAGCCACAAGTTGTGCTACTCAAGCAGTTTAGTTGTAGAAGATGCTAAGCGAGCTAAAACATCAACAAGATGCTCCTACAAAGATATTTTATGATAATAAATCAACAATTGTTTTAACGAAGAATCCATTTTTTCACGATCGCTACGAACACATTGATATCAGACATCATTATATTCGAGACTTAATCAAAGATAATGATATTATGGTTGAATATTATACATTGGAAGATCAAATGGCAGATATTTTTACAAAGCCACTCAAAATCAATTTGTTTATAAAGTTAATCAAAATGCTTGGGATGATCAAGCTAAGTTTAAAGGAGGATGTTAGATATTAAACTTGGCTACTAGTATTTGCTAGAAGATGATGGAACTCTCTTGAAATGTTTAATTAAGGCTTTGAATAGTCAAAGATTATTAGGTGTTTTGTTTATTGTTTTTTAAGAGTTCATTATGTCAATTTATTAGTTGTTAAACAGCTGAGTTTATTTGCTATTAATAGTCAAAAATTACAAGCTATTTAGAAGTTGATTTATATTGGTTTATATCTCGCTTAAGCTTAAGATGAAAAATAAATTCTTAAGGAGTGTTTATTTTCCTGCTTCTAGGGCCTCCCAAAAAATTGTTTCACAAAATCCAGTGTTTCCTATGTTGATATAGCGTAACAACTAGAATATTTACGAATGTCATCTACAAATTTAACAAAGAGGTGACACTATACAATATCGAGTTTCCAGGCCCTAAAAGAAATGAACATTTTCTTTTAAGGACCTACAAGGACAAATGATAACAATTTTTTAGAACACTGAGGTTACAACCTGCATTTCACACCTATAATGCCAACCATCCTTCAAAGATATCACACCCTTTTATCTTGTGGTTTATCCCTATATGTCATCTCCTTTAGGGCTTGTTTGGTTAGATATTAATTAATGAAATGGAATAGAACGGAACGAAATGGTTTATAATTGAATGGAATGTAATATATTGAAAAGTTGTTTGGGAGGGAGAGAAGGGTTTATAATGTAATGTAATGAAATATTGTTTAAAAGATGGATAGAATGGGATGTAATATATAATAAATGACTATTATACCCTTATATAACATTCCCACACAATCTAGAATCGAAAATGCGAAAACAATCGAATGCTTTGGTTTTAAAACAGCAAAAACCTGTGATTTACAAAAAAACATGAAGTCACAATCGTGACAAACAATTAAAGTCACGGTTATGACTTGAACAATAATTTTTTTATGTATTTTTTATTTTTATTAATAAAAATTTTATTATTTTATTATTAATTATTTAATAAAATTTATTATATTAAATATTATTATACTCTATTTGATTTATATTTAAAAATAATTTATTTATATTTTTATTTATATAGAAATATATTTGTGATTTACCAAAAACATGTCACGACAATTTGACAATCAATTAAAGAATAAGTTTTTAATATATTTTTCTATTTTTTATTAATAAAAAATTTATTATTAATTATATACTATTTATTGTTTATTATATAAAAATATTATTGTGTTGTGTTGGTTGTTATTACGGTAATGTAAGAAATAATTGGTATTATGAAAAATTATTGAGGGTATATATATTAGGTAGTATATATTTATTAGTTTACGTTCCATCCTAAACCTTCTAAATCAGAGGTTTCTCATTTTCACTGTTTAGGATGAAATGGAACGTAACATGAAATCCTCCGCTTCTATCTCATTTCATTATATTTCATTACAAAACCTCCTTCTAAAAGATGGAACAGTGTTACGTTCCATCTCATTATATTATAAAAACCTCAACCAAACATATTCTTAAAAATAGGGAATGGCTCGTATAAATTAAGTTATGCAATCTTCATGTCTATATAAAGACTAATCAATCGTAAGAAAAAGAGTAATGCATCTTTTCAAATTTTACACTTTTCCTCTTTTAAACTTACGTTAAGTTAGACATTAGAATGTTAACATCGAAATCATTTCTTTCTTGCGAGCCTATTTAATATCCCAATAAAGATTGGGTTGAAACATCAACTCAATAAGAATTCAATACATCAGTTACCTAAGTGAAAACTCTGGGAAATGGAGCCAAAACTGTCGTAAATTAAATGAGCGTTCATATTGTCATGAGAAATATTAGAGAAGGACCTGAGATTGTAATTTGTGACGGATTCAAGCAAGCTTTCGGAGATTACATAGGGAAGAGGAGAAACTTTCATGATGGGAAGAACAGAGTACAGTCCTGATAGGCGTAGCCACCATAGAACTTGCCATTTTCTAGTGAATATTAATGTGGAGCTTATGTCGAATAATTGAAAGTACATGATTTTCTCTTATCTTTTAAAGTCTCAACTCCCAACCCTTAGTTTACTGTCTAGTTAAAATATAATTGTTAAGACACAGAACAAGAAGGAAACGTGATTCTTCTTTAATAAGATTCTTATTGCATGAATGGGGGAAAAAAAAAGATGATGGAAAGGTCCAAATATGATTTGTATGCTTGACAAAAATCATAAATTAGATGGATGGATGGATCGCCAGATGAATTGTATCACTAATTTATACTTGGGATGTAATCTACTTCCAGTTATTCGCAACAATATGAGCTAAATCCACCACTCTTTGAGAGTAACCCCACTCGTTGTCATACCAAGCGATCACTTTAACCATGTCATCTCCCATGACCATTGTGAGTGAAGAATCAACAGATGAAGACACGTCTGTGCATCTGAAGTCTACAGAAACAAGTGGCTCATCACAGACCGATAGGATGCCTTTGAGCTCCTTGTCAGCACTCTCTCTGAAAGCAGCATTCACCTCTTCCGCGAAGGTCTTTTTTGAAACTTGAACAACTAGATCAACAACTGATACATTTGGGGTTGGTACACGAAGTGCAATGCCATTAAGCTTGCCCTTTAAAGATGGGAGGACAAGGGCCACTGCCTTGGCTGCACCTGTAGACGTTGGAACTATGTTAAGAGCAGCAGCTCTTGCACGTCTAAGGTCACGGTGGCTAGCATCCAATAACCTCTGATCACCAGTGTATGAGTGAGTGGTTGTCATGGTGCCCTTGATAATACCTGACGTACATGTAACTCAAATTCAGTTTCTATAACAGATAGGGTGAACTTAAATATGTATGTTCAAGCATCAATTACTTTGACATTATATGGTGCCCTTAATAATGCCTTGCATTTATACAACTCAAATTCAGTTTCTACAATATATAAGGAAAACTTGAACATGTATGTTCAAACATCAATCACTTTGACTTCATGAACTCAAAAAGCTTCTAGCTCAAATTAAATAATTATTGTTGCTTACCAAACTTTTGGTCAAGGACCTTGACAAAGGGAGCAAGACAGTTAGTAGTGCAAGAAGCATTACTGATGATAGGCTCATCAGGGCTGTAATCATCAGCATTAACTCCTATAACGTATGTTGGAATATCACCCTTTCCAGGAGCTGTGATCAGCACCTTCTTTGCCCCTGCTTGAATGTGTTTCCCCGCACCATCCCTATCTACAAATACTCCTGTTCCTTCTATCACCAAGTCAACTTCCAAATCCCTGAACGAATATCACATCATCATCATTATACATCATGTAAACATCATTGAAAAAGAGATCAATCACAAATCACAATAGGTATACTTTTCTCAATCATATATCATCTTTATAATTTTTAAGTTAAAAATAAAAAAAACCAATATATTAAGGGTCTTACTTCCAAGGCAGGTTGCTGGGGTTGCGATTAGAAACAACCTTGATGACCTTACCATCCACTGAGATGCCATTGTCACCTACAGGCTTTACATCGGCATCAAAGATGCCAAGGGTAGAGTCATACTTTAGGAGGTGGGACGCCTGTTTGACACCTCCAGTGTCATTGATGGCAATCACATCGAGAGGGGAATCCTTCCTTCCATGCCAGCACCTCAAGAAGTTTCTGCCGATCCTACCGAATCCATTAATAGCCACTTTTAGCTTTGCCTCCGTTGCACTTTTTCTGTATCCACCCCTGCTGCTTCCCATCTGCATGTATAATCGCATTTGCATGCATATATATGGTATTATATCATGAGTCCAGATTAATTAAAAATACTCAACTGACTGCTTTCCAAGGAATTGGGGGACATGGAAGGGCAAGTTAGCAGATTTTAATATTACTTCTGAATCTGGAATGACAGGAGATTCGTAATTTCGTTGTGAACAAATGCCAACACTTGAAAAGTGGTTAACTTTTCATGGTAAATTGATTCGAACTTGACTCTACCATGGGCAAACAAAATATAAAGTTTCTGAACTGATTGGCATATGGAGTATTTCTTGATGTGTTAAAATCATCTATCACAACTGTAAAAGAAGAAATTTCTCACTAGAATTTGAACATCTTCCATGGGTACTTGATAATTATGATTTATATTCTGGCAGTAAAAGGGCAGATTCTTAACATATAGGCGGAGGCATCTCTAGCAGTAATGTTGAAGGTATATACATAAGTTAAAAAAGACGAGGAGGAAATTCTCACAGCAGAAGTCTGGAAGGCAACGACTGAAAGGAAATCATCGGAGGTTTTCTTGGCGAATGGAAGGAAAGCAGATGAGTTGCTGAGTCCAGAATATTCAACGAATGCCTTTCCACTGGGCTACAGAAACAAATAAAGCAGTTAAAAGGAACGTACATATGTAGTCGGCCATCAACAACACGATGACTCTATGCATCGTGTAATAAGTAGTAGTTAGTGGAAGAGAAGCAAGCCTGAAAGAGGAAGGTACGCCACCTGAATAGTAGGTTTGGCTACAGAAAGAGGAGCGGAAGCCATAATGCCTAACATGGAGTTTGTAAGTATTGTAATCCTAGTGACTGACTGGTATGGCAAAGAGGAGCTGCCACTGTATGAGAGGATGAGATTACGGATAGCCTCGCATTCAACGTATGGCTGTGCTTACCTTTTATGTTTGTGTCTTCCAATTTCTTACTATAACTAATGTAAATTAATATCTGGACACTGTCATATTTCGTTTGTATGGTATCGATAGATATATGAACCAACGGTTGGCCCTCCTGCCTTGGCCTTCCTGTGTCGTTAAGAGTGGCCAACTCATTTTCATTGTTTTCAATATTTGAGGTGGGGATAGCTATTTTCAAGCGTTTTTAATGAGTTTGTCCATGACTTAAGCCTAAGCCCAGGTCGACTTGAGATTCGACGATTCTCAGAAGAGTTGAGTTTTAGATGAGCCAAAATTTAGATCACTCAAAATTGGACCTAATTGGAAAAAAATGTTTATATTTTTTATTTTTAAAAAAGATTGGCAGGATTAGCCTCTGAATTGACCCATTTTTTTGGTCATATGAGAGAGATAGAGAAGTGGCCAATCCGTTTTTCTAACATTCACATATGTTGAAAAGCAAAACATGATTTCATTATATGAATTTTAAATATAATACAAATTTCAGCATCTAAACTTTGTGAAGTTTTTTGTTATTCAGAATTATGATTTAACCATTTTCAACAAATATTGCATGTCATCTAGAAAAAAATTGACATGTTGATTTCAGCTAGATGTGATTAATTATAAATGTAAGTATGTGAAAATTCTAAAAGGAATTTGAGTATTCAAATAAACTATTATGAGAGTCTATAAGAACCTCCTTATTAATGTCTTTATTGGTTGAATCACTGTTGCGTTTGGTTACTGTCTTCAGTATACAGAGACGGAACGAGACAAAAATTTAGATACATAACAGACAAAAATGGGAGGCAGTGAGGTGTTTGGTTGCAATGAATAGAACAGAAAAAATTGTTGGGCCTCGAAAATTTTTTATTTTATTTTAATTATTTGTCTTTAATTAATTATTTATTCTTGATTTATTTATTTGTCTACTTTAATTATT
>JAOQMR010000006.1:16942109-16955481 GCA_027563865.1 Erythroxylum pelleterianum | reverse complement strand
CTTGCACTTGCTGCCTGTTGTCAAAAAGCTATGGTTTCACATTGCTATCAACATTGCAGGAAGCTCGAAAAGCATGCGTCCTTGTGAATGCTCCTTTGATTCATAGAGCTGCTTCTCGTGTTCCTTTCTCTCTTCTCAAGTACGCTATGACTGTTGATGGTGAGCATTATTTACCCATTGGTCTTCTCTTCAACAGTCCTTAAAAGTCTGGATTATTTTTGTTTTTGGAAATTAAAGTCTGGATGATTGAATAGTCTCTAATGCTATTTCTTGGACATTGATAGGAAAAATTGCCGCTAGCAGTGGCCATGCTGCTTGGATAAGTAGCAGGGAGTCTAGGAATCGAGTTTTTGAACTCCGGGGTAGAAGTGATGCCATTATCGTTGGGGGGAACACTTTGCGCAGGGACAGTAAGTATGATCAGTAATTTTGACTGTAGGACATCTGTGTTTATGATCTGAATATTCCTACATATTTCTCTTTAGGGTGATTTTTTTGTTTTTTTCACTCAGATCCTAGACTGACAGCTCGACATGGAGGTGGGCATATGCCCATACGCATTGTTATGACACAGACACTTGACCTTCCTGAAGAAGCTAATCTCTGGGACATTTCTGATGTGCCCACCATAGTTGTAACCCAAAGGGGTGCTAGGAGGAGTTTTCAGAAATTACTTGCATCCAAAGGGGTTGAAGTTGTGGAGTTCGACATTCTAAATCCAAGAGAAGTTATGGAATATTTTCATGATCGTGGATATCTCTGCATTCTGTGGGAGTGTGGTGGGACCCTGGCTGCTTCTGCTATTTCAGCAGGAGTAATACACAAGGTTTATCCTGTCCCTCACGCAATTCATTTCTCATTTCTCAATTTCTTTCGACTCCACCATACATGTATGATTGTAGATGACCTTCCTATTCTCAGTATATTATGGTAGTTTGTATTGATATTCAACATTTAAGAATGGTCAACATATGCTACTTTATAGTCTATAGTTCCAGTATGGTATTGACTTCTATTTAATCATAAGTTCTGACTTGCAGGTTTTTGCTTTTGTCGCCCCTAAAATAATTGGTGGAAAGAATGCGCCATCTCCTGTGGGTGAACTTGGTATGGTTGAGATGTCACAAGCCTTAGATTTTATTGACGTTTTCTATGAACAGGTTAGCTGAGATTCTTATATTTATTTGCATGGGTAGGTTTTTTTTTTTTTACTTGAACATGTTTTCATGTGGGAATGATTTCATTTTTCCCCCTGTTGTCCTTGCTTTTCATGGTGATTACATCTTGTAGCAGGGCACTTGGTCTGCGTGTGTGTAAAATCAGTAGATCACACGTTTTTTGCTTTTTGTTTGCAAATTCTTAACCTTAGACGAGTAAAGATCCTGGATTCTTGTGTATATACAAACACTATAGGAAGTTATGTTGTGTGCTGTAGCCCTCCAGCACATGAAAGATGCCTGTGTGCCCATTTCTGCATTTTGAAAATTGTCATGTCAATTAATGGTTTATATTCTGACTCAGGTTGCTTATGAGAAATCTGAGGCAGGTTTAGTTATAATTCATCTTTTTAAAGTGTCTAATGTCAATGGCATCCTGTAGATATTTCTTTATGCGGGGTTGTTAGCAGCTGGGACTGTGAATTTTCATGTGTTTATTTTCATCTTCTTCATTTTGGCTTCCTTATTTGCTTTGCCCTTTGAACTGTAGGTTGGACCAGACATGCTTATTAGTGGATTTCTCCAGCCCATACCAGACCTAACACCCATTATCCCATCAGGGGATGAAACTTTTGCAATCGATCCTTCTATCAGTCCCTATGAATCAAGCATAATATTCTTCTATAAAACTTGGGATCCTTATGGGGCATTTTCAAATTTTTCTCCTCATCCGATTCAAATGCCAGATAGCAATGGTGGCTATCTTATGTGGGCAAGTGTTGAACATTATTACCAGGTGCTTCCCTTTCCAGAAAGTCCTTTTTTGTCTTCTGCTCTTCTACTCTGAACATTTTGTGATTTTGCTCCGCTTTCTAACATCAGGCAAACAAGTTTATTGGAGTCGATGATCCTGCAGCAAAAAATTGCATTGAGAAGATAAAATCTGCTAAGAGCCCAGAAGAAGCAGCAAGGATGGGAAGGTCAATGCAGAGGCAACGCCCTGATCTGGTCTGTTTCCTTTGCTTTGAGTTCGTTTCAAATTGAATGAACATACGGCTTCTATTTTTTGCATATGGGAGAACATGAATAAAAGATAATAGTGCAATGCTATAAACCATAATGGATAAATTACACAAAGGCCTCATTGCATATGAATCAAATGGCAGCGAAGTCTTTTTGAACACGTTTCAGCAATCACTCAAGAGGAAAAGTAGGCAATAAACTTGTTTGGTTTATATCTATTGCCAGAAAGAAGTTTCAACTGATTTGCTAATATGAGCATGCATTTAGCAATCAAATGCCCTTATATGGCGTTTGACTTTTGGCAAATTTATGTAGGACTCAATCTCTTGAAGATTTGATGAAATCTAATGTCCTGTGCAATGTACAGGTGAGATCTGACTGGGAAGATGTCAAGATTGATGTTATGTACAGGGCTTTAAGATGCAAGTTCTCTATTTATCCTCATCTAAACTCTATGTTGCTGTCTACTGCTGGATCTATTCTCGTTGAAGCTTCACCACATGATCGCTTTTGGGGTGGAGGCAGGGAAGGGGAAGGCCTAAATTATCTGGGCAGACTGCTTATGAAATTGAGATCAGAATTTCTAGGTGAGTCTTCTACATCAAGTGAAAGCCCATGCTTAGCTCTGTAATACGTGAATAAGAGAGATTAAGTTAATGCTTCACAATCTGTAACATTATTCTTTAAGAACAGTACGAGAGACTCGTTTTCAAGCATAATGTAGTCTTTTGTCTAGACTCAAGCTGTTCATTGCGGTCTGATTTGTTTGAAGTAGCCAGCAAGATAGCAGATATAAATCCTGAAAGTTCTCATAGTTACTTCATATTTTGTTGTAATGTTTACAAATATCTGAATAACAGTCTCATTACTCTCACTGGTCAACGTAATATTCACGATACATCTTGAAATGGTTGTCTAGCTCGTATATCCGACCCAAAAGCAACTTTTACCAACATTACAAGACAATACCATAATTCACGATTGTATATGTACGTAGACTTAACACTTTTAAAAATTGCAAACTACATTATGATAAATTTTAAAATTGAAATTATCTAAGCATACAACAAAAGAGTGTTGATTGATATTTTATATTAAATCCCGATCAAACTAAATTAAAAATGATGAATATTATTTTAAAATTACGTTGAAAAAAGTATCTATTTATTAAAAAAAAATCGTGAACTATCCTAAACGCACCTTTCAAATTGAAGGGTAAAACTAAAACACCAACCTTTTTAAGGTTTTATTAATTTTTCAAAAATGTTATTAGGAAGTTTTTATATTATGTAAAAGTTTTATAATCATTCTTTTCATTAAATTTTATTATCGTTAACGTTAATGTTGTTGTTTGTTAGGTCAAATTTTAATTTTTGTTATATAGTTGTCACGTAGGATATTGATGCCAGGTATATAATTATTATTTAATAAAAATATGTTAAGTTATTGAATATTAAATATCCGGAGGGGGAGGTCGGTGACAAGTGAGTGTTTATGGTGGAGCTTGACATGTCCGCGGATGAACCCACCATCGAAAATTCTGCGCAAAAAGCGTGGGACACATTTAGGAGGATCGATGCCTTGATTAATTGCCAGCAGTCCAGAGAAGTTAGTGCTCTACCTCTACGTCAAGGAACCACCAACACACTCTACGCCTTTGGTGGGCACGCAGACACTGTGTAAGCCCTTTTTATATATATATATATATATATATTATTGTGATCTCTTCTTCTCTTCTTTCACTTGTTTGCTGCTTCGGTTTTGCTAGTCATCCACAGACAAAATCATTCAACCGATAATATTTTGTTTCCGTTTGAAAGTTCAACAATGAAATGTTACTTCATTTTAGTTTAAGATGTTCATCATTCTCCGGTTAAATGTTGAAAAACTGGCAAGTTGGTTGCTTTTACTTTATCCTGGTTCTGATCTGTGAAAAGAAAATATTATAGGGAAGTCATGCACGCTCCGCGGGAGTTCAAGTACATATACTTGTCAGTTACACTCTATGTTAGTAATAGTACTAACGATTGCTTCTGCCTCCGCTGTCTTTCGGGGGTTTAGCGATCAATTGCTAAACCATTCTAACGCCTTTGGTCTCCTCCTAAGTCCGGTTTTCGTGAAGCGGCAGTGATCTTAATCCTTATTCACCAGGTTCCACAACCAACACCCCTTTTTAGATTCTTGCAAGTTCAAGTTTTTGTAGTTTCATGATAAGAAAACTTGACATTTTGTTAAATTTTGTTGAAGTTCAAATTTAACATATTTTTATTAAATAACTAATATCATACATAACATCATCTTCTACAGCCATATGAAAAACATAAAAGCCCGATATAGTATGCCATGTCATTGACGCTAACAAGGACTTAACGTTCTTTTTTTAAAAAATATTAAAATTTTCAATATTTTAGTGCTATATTTTAAATTTTAGGCTAGTATTACAAAATTAAGTAAAGTTACAAGATTTTTTAATAATTAATGATATTTTATGTGAATGGTGACATTATAGAGGAATGTATCAAATATATTAATTATATTTACATATTACTCCTTATGATAGAAATACAATTTACTTTATTAGAATAATGATATTTATTAATCATTAATACTATAATTATTAATTTTATTTATTACTCATATTTTATAAATAATTAATCATTAACTTGGTTAATTTTTATGTTTTTTAATATAAGCAATGATATATGAATATGTTAAATCCAATATATTAATTTGTTTTACACAAGCCATTGATATTGTTTGCAAATTTTACCATATAATTTAAAAATGTCAAGTCAATAAAAATTAATGATAAAACCTAGCAAATAAACTAATTTTGATTTTTTTTCACAAAATATAAGAGCTTTCTACAAGAATTTAATAAAAGCACATGAAATTTAATAAAATTGATGAAATTATAAAGAAAGTATCTTTTAACGTTAAACAAATCTCAAAAGAGATTTTACCAAATTTCATGTTAAACCATATGAAAATTACAATTTAAACATTATTAAGCTTCTAATCCTTTTCAACTCTGTAGAGTATAAGTTGAATAGATTTGAAATTTATACATAATAAAAGGTAGTACTTCTGTTGACACTCCAATGGAATTCAACGTGAAATACCGATGTGATGAAGGGGAACTTCTTAAGGATTCTACTTTATATCATAAGTTGGTTGGTAGTCTTATTTATTTGACCATCACTCGACCAGGCATCTCTTATGCTGTTCATATAGTTAGTAAGTTCATACAATCTCCTCGACACCTTCACTTATCTGTTGTCTGACGCCTAATCGTGGCCTGTTTTTTCCCACGGATTCTTCACCACAATTGCAAGCCTACAGCGATGCGGACTAGGCTGGTTGCCCAGACACGAGGAAATCCACTACTGGTTGGTGTATGTTTCTTGGTAATGCTCTTATATCTTGGTAATGCAAGAAACAAAACTATGTCTCCAAGTCATCCACTGAGGCAGAGTACCGTGCCATGTCTGCCGCTTGTTTTGAGATCATTTGGCTACGTGGTATTCTCACTGAACTTGGTTTTCCACAACTTCAACCAACTCCGTTGCATGTTGACAACACTAGTGCTATTCAAATTGCAGCCAATCTCGTCTACCATGAGCGTACCAAACATATCGAGGTTGACTGTCATTTCATCCGAGCGGCCTATGATCATCATGTTATTACCTTGCCTCATATTAGTACCAACCTACAGATTGCCGATATTCTTACCAAATCCATGACACGTCAGCGACATAATTTTTTTGTTGGCAAATTGATGCTTGTTGACTTACCATCATCAATTTGAGGGGGATGTCAGAAAATTCAGTTAATCAATCATTTGCCAACTTGCCGATTTAGTAACCTTATTTATTAACGTAATTAATGTATTTTATATGCTTTCCTATTTAGATAGTCAAACCTAAATTAAAGGAGCTGACAAATCTCCTCCTGACAAATCTCCTCCTTTGTATATTCCTTATTTAGGTAGGAATCCTAGTGTATATATGTAGATAAACTCTTCTCTAATAATACACAATTTTTATCATACACAAAATGCTTTGCATTAACATCATTAACAATATGTGGATATCAGAATTACCAATTTCTTTAAACCGTCACCATCTTAATTCGTAGTTGCTACCATGATTAACAATACATGGATGCTCAAAACTAATTTATTCAAACTATTTACAATAAACAACATAGAATTATTTAATATGTTGCTCCTAGTATTTTATGCATAAACACACAAGTAAATACACATACATGCACATTCATGAGTTAATCCACAATATGCAAGGAGGTAAATTTGAAAAAAGTACCACTAGTCTTCTGGGAGTGCCAAATGCTTTCACTCCACTATGGCTCAACCTTTGTTTGTCTAACAATTGTGATACCAACTCTTTAAGCTGCAAAGGCCAGCAGGCTAGTACACTTAAACCACAAAATTGTTGGAGAGGGCATCATATCATCACACCAATGATGTAGTTTATTCTTCAAATGGGTAAATATAAACCAACAATATTAAGACATGAATCCCAAATCATATCAACTGGCCAAAATATCATTTAAGAATCAATTTCTATGTGAAGCCAAAACTGAATTATACCTGATTACTAGCACTAACAACATCTTGAGGTGGTAGTTCTTCAGTCCCAATTTCAAGTAAAAACAATCTCATGATGTCATGAACCTGCTAAAAAAGTAGCAAAGAATAATTACTAATAAAACAAGTACTGCAAGACTTCTTTATAAAATAAAAGAAAATAACTACTCCCACCTACTGAGAATTTAATATGCATTGATTAAATGGAAGAGATATCCAACAAGATTAGATTAAGAAGAAATGCTAAACTAACAATGAAAGAACTCTATGACTCATGTTTGTATCTGCGCACACACTTGTGCTAGCTTGTTATTTCTAAAGCATAGACGAATCTCCAGAGTTAACTCTTTATAAAGTTATGATGTCAGTTAAGCATCATGTACAAGCCACTCAAGAAGAAGAAAAGAATGTCCCTTGATCTAAACGTATTAAAAGAACGGAAAGTACAGATGAAAGTCCTGAAATTGCTATAAAGCTGAAACCAACAGATTATAAAGTTATGATGTCAGTTAAGCATCATGTACAAGCCACTCAAGAAGAAGAAAAGAATGTCCCTTGATCTAAACGTATTAAAAGAACGGAAAGTACAGATGAAAGTCCTGAAATTGCTATAAAGCTGAAACCAACAGATTACAGCATTATCATATCAGTTTACCAAGTTATGCATGACATGAAACCAGAAACTTTATACCCTAAGTCAACAAGAATAAACTAACATAATCTTGGAAGGCTTAATGCAGAAACTGCAGACTTGAAAAAGTTTAGACATCAGAACAATCGAAAAGGAAATCCAATTGACCAACAAAATTATACTTCGTAAGCAGAAGAGGAAAGAGGAAAGTAGAGGGGGAAAAATATAGTCACCTTCTTCACTGCTGCCTCTAGTGCCTCTTTAGGAGCCACAGAATGAACAGGTCCAGAAACAACACCCAGTGGATGTCCAAGTACCTCCCTAGTCCTTAGCCAAAGTTGAGCACATTGACGAGCTAAACTGATAAATCACAAAGAAATAAGTAGTCAAAAGATGCTACTTTCTTCTTTAAATGATGTCATTTTAGTTGGAAAGTACGTGTGACAGTATTGTACATTGATGTAAGTGGATAAATTTTAGTTGAACAAAAATCAACTACACACAATCAGTATAGTAGCATGATGAAGTAATCTCACCCGCGCATACGACCAAAATATCGAGCCCGTTCTGTTACCCCAACAAAACCTCTAGAATCCAGTACATTGAAAGCATGTGATGTCTTCAAAAGCTGATCATACCTAGCATGTTGAAAACATTATCTTTAGGTAAAGTTGGAACACTAATAAGATATTCTAGACACAATTTAATTATAAACCGTTCAACATACGCTGGAATTGGAAGGCTGAAATAACCTTTTTCCGTCTAATTGTCGCCTTGGGGTTACTTCAAAAATTTTAACCAAGGATTGCGTATAGCACAACCTCGGGTCGTTCTCTTGAGGAACCAAAAGTGAAATTAAATTCCTAAGTAACTAAATGCAATGTAACCTAGACTATAAAATGGGGTTTGATTTAAAAAAATTACCGCTAAAGTTGCAACGAATTAAATTAACACTAAGGACTTGTTTTTGGTATTTTAAAAATTTAATTGAGAAATATGAAATGATAACGAGTAAATTAAATAAGAAAACAAACACAATTAATTAACGATGAAAAATTGCAATCCTTCAGTTCAATAACGCAGGCAGTAGTCGCTCAAACAGATATGGGAGTTTAAAACAATTAAACCAAGAATTAAAATCGAGCTTTTATTTAACAACCGAGCCACCTCGAATTGTTACAAAAATATTTTCCAAAAATCCCCATTTACTGACTGCCACCAGACTAGTAAAATAGAACTAAGGGTATTAACGCCACTGCTCGAAGTTTGCGCAATAATTAAGAAATAGAATTAATGCTAGCAACAGATAAAATGTTCCAAAAATTCAAGCCACCTTGAATTATCATCAATTTTGCTAAAATCCCAATACAAAGTTTTGACCCAAAACAAAGTAATGAAATTAAACCCAAAATTAACACAATATCAATTGTCAAACATTAATCCAGTTCACAAAATATTCCAATCCAAAAATATAATCAAACGCAACTCCAGATAATTAAATAGTAAAATTTATGAATTACTAAATAATTAAATGGACAGAAATTAATTGCAATTTAAACTCCCCTATAAAATCGCCAAGCTCCTGCCTTTGTCGTTGAACCGAAGGATTAAGATGAACTAGCCGAGAAAATTTATTGAAGTTGCTGCCGACGTTGAAATCCGGTGATTAGCCATGAAAGGTGGAAGATGATGGTTTCAGATTTTATGAAAAATGAGGACAAACACCGAAACCTGTTCCCTCTTTTGTTAACACCTTGCCTGCCACACCTTCCCTTCTTTTTCCAGCCCACACCAGCTCACACACCGCCAGCACATAAGCCTCCAGACCAATGCAAATACAACCTCTCTAATGACCAAAAATCCCACGCTGCACCTCACTTGCTCTATTTTTGTTTTCTTTCCAGCAACCAACGTCCTACTTAGCTTTTCTCTTCAACCAAGCACCACTCAACTGCTGTTTTCTTTTCCTAGCTACTCCTTAAGTGACCACGACAACACTCTCCAAGACACCTTCCCACAAGAACACTCACACAGCCTTTCTATGTTCGGTCAAAGCACTCATAAGCCAGCAGCCTACACTGCTTTATTTTCACTCTACTTACCCTCTTCTGTGACAACACCAACTTCATACACAACGTTAACTACCTCACCTCACACAGCAGCTCTCTAGTCCCTTCCCAAAGCCATCTCTTCAACGCCAACTCCCAGCACAACAACGCACACTCTCACATACATATCACAGCTCAACTCACGCACACCACAATCTAGCTGCCTTCAACACGTTTTCTTCTTCTATTTATTTTTTTTTTCCAGCCAACTCTATACTAACACCCACGACACCTGCTACTCACAGCAGCTACCTCACAACACCAACTCACAAGCCAACTTCCAGCCTCACAACGTTAACTCCAGCAGCCAGCTCTTCACACACATCTCAAATCACAACAACAGCCTGTCCTTCTCACGTTACTGCCCACAACAGCATATACACCTAACAACACAGCCAACAACCACTCTCTAAACACAGAAAACTCACACGCTGATATTCATGATTTAACAACTCTAGCTCCTACATTCACGACACTGAACACACACACTTATTCTCTCTTTAATTTCCAGCACACTAACACACTACATAACTCACTGCAGGTACCTTCTTTTATTTTGTTTTCCTAGCTACTCATCAAGCAGCCCACGACATAGCACTCCAAGACAATGTCCAGCAGAAAACCAAGACAGCCACTCATGCACAACTCACCTTGTCCTGCTGCTTTTTGTTTCTTTTTGTTTTGTTTTTTAAAACCCACTGCCCATACTCCTCTCGCACTCTCTTCTCACCAGCCACCACTCTCTTGTTTTAAAGCTACTCACTCCAAGACAGCACAAAACATCCACACAAACCAGCCTTTAATGCCACCTGGACAGCACCACTTCTCTATTATTTATGTGACAAACCCCTCCACTCTTCACGTCATCTGCTGCCTCCTTTTCTTCTTTGTCTACTTGCTTTTAATGTACTACTAATGTAGCTTCAATTGTGGACTTGTCACATGGTCCTCTCTTTTGGTGAATTTGTGTCATGCTTTTACTCAATTTTGTGTCTAATTTCTCCAAGTGCCCTACAATCAAAATTATAAATAAGGTAGCATTAATTGTCCAAAAATAAATTTATTATAATTAAACCAAAATATGACATTTTATGCCCCTATATTTACGAATTAAATGTAAGGCACAATCAGTGACGGATCTAGGGGGGGCTAGCAGGGGCTATAGCCCCCCCCAAGACCACCTAAAACCTAATTTTTCCTCCTTAAAACTAAAACCCAGCTCCCCTTGTCAAGATTTAAAAAATTTTTCCTTCCTTCCCAAGGCTAAAAAATTTTGTCCTTGCCCCCCTAAGACCAAAGTTCTGGATCCGTCGCTGGGCACAATATTTCCAATAATAATCAAATAAAGCTATAATGATCACTTTGAGTGACAAAAACTCATCCAAAAGATATAAAATTATACTTGAATAAATGAGTTTGTCAAAGGCCTGAAGCAAGCAAGGAATGAACCTCTTCCTCAAAAAGGTTAAATTGCTTCTGAACATGATCAACACTAGCACGCTCTAGATAATATGTGCTCATTTCCTTCCTGAAGTAGAACTGCGATATAATTATTGAATTGTGATACAAAATATGCACATGTCCTAGACAATATTTTACATGTAGTTTAATAATTATTAAACATGAAAAGGAAAAGGTAATAAAAACGATGCAACTGAAAAGAATGTGTGCCAGACTCACATGAAAATAGTGCCTCAAATAAAGTGAAAATGGAAAGAACAATAATCTAAAGTATTAAAGCACATGATAATAAACAAGAAGGGTTTATTACTCATTTTCCAAGAACAGTTCCCCATATGTGATCCCATCAGCATACTGAATTTTCTTAAAATGATCAACCCCCTACCAAGCAGCTCTGAAGTTAGTCTTTACAAATGGATTAGTAACCATATTAACAAAGGCAACAAGGTGGAAAATTAACCTGAAGCAACATAAGAATACGTTCCAGGCCATAAGTGATTTCAACTGATATGGGTGACAATTGAAGACTCCCAGCCTATTGAGACAGTACACAACAAAATTGCAAAGTGAAAACACCAATAGAAAAACACAAATATTTACCAATATTGCAATATCTACCTCAACCAAGAAAAAGATCATTCAAAGGACTAAATGAAAAGGATGAAACCCTAATTCTAATCATCCCTTGGGTAAAGAACCTGCTGAAAGTAAGTAAATTGGGTGATCTCCATTCCATCCATCCAGACTTCCCAACCTAGGCCCCAAGCACCAAGTACCTACAGGAGATTCTAGGTCAAGACTATCAAAACAAGCACTAAACATACTTCACCAATATAATTCATTAAGGATAATATGCTACCGGGCTCTCCCAGTTATCCTCCACAAATCGAATATCATGCTCTTTAACATCAATACCTACAATCAAGTGATGTTGTCAAAACTTGAGATAAATGCTAAAATGTAAATGCAAATAAGTTAAGAGCACCTTTCAATAGTACTAACATAATTATCAGCTAACTTGTAATATGTTTATACTGATGGCAAACCAATTAAGTCAATGGAAAGGTAATAATACCCTATTTGGAATTCTAGGTTATGAATTATGTTCAGGGGAAGAAAAAAGCTTTTGTTGGTTGTTTAGGATAATCATTACTTCATTAGTAGGATGCTTAAGATTATGCAACTATCAAGGAAGCATAAGATTCTTTTCAGTTAATATCATTCTCTTTTGTGTAAAAATAGAATCAGGAGTTTCCACTAGGTAAATACATCTTCTTATAAATATATTGCATAAACCTACAAGCTCTTTAGTGTTGGTCCACTTTATACACATTATATAAGATGAATGTTTTAACCCCTTATCTTATTTTGTTGTTTTGGATTCATATCCCGACTTTCATTGCTGTTATTAGCAACAGAATCCATCATGTACTATCGTAAACTATAATTCCTCCACTTTGTAGTTGAGATATATACCTGGATGTTCCACTAATCGAAATAGGTTACATACTAATATATTCAAGCATAATGACTTATTCTTTCCCAAATGTCATAACATACATGGATCCATGCACATTTCGAGTTATGATGTCAATGCAATCAAAAAAAGCTTTTACTTTGCTTTCTCAACTCTTTTTTTTTTTCCTCGGAATACAGTACCCCACTCCGTTTTGAAAGTTTTCAATTTTCTAACAAAGGCAAGGATAGCAATTTGAAGAGCATGTTTTTGAAATATGTATCTTGTGACGGAGTGAATCAAACCTTTTGGCATCCATGAAAATAGAGCATGATGTGAGAGTTAATACCTAAAGCTGAGAGGCTTCGAATGAAGAGGTCTTGTGAATTTCCAGGATCAGGCTTAAGTATAACCTGAAAAAGATAAGAAAAGTCAATCTCCATCATCACTAACACAAATTACAACAGACAGCAGCAGAAAGTGTTGATAGAAATGACAATTTTAATCAATCAAAATTTCAACTTGACCTGAAATTGAGTGTGACGTTGAAGCCCATTTGGGTTTTCCCCATAACGGCTATCATCGGGTCGGATACTAGGCTCCACGTAACTGTAGTGGTAAACGGCAGTTTTATATGTTAAATTGGAAAATAGATGATCAGACAGGAACAAAAGAAGAATATAGTATAAATATCCAAAGAAGAATCTTGATTGTAGACAGAAGAAGCCAGGAGCCAGCAAATTAGCAGAACTCAGTACCTGGTTTAGTAGCTGTACTCGAATCTACAGAAATAATAGTAAAAATGAAAGAAGCTGTACTAATTTAATATCCACATTCAACATCAACCAAGCTTACGCAACATTCCACGGCTCTGGACCAAGAACCCTTAAGAACGTCAGGGGATTCATAGTACCAGCTCCAACCTGT
>JAOQMR010000006.1:16925163-16935752 GCA_027563865.1 Erythroxylum pelleterianum | reverse complement strand
CCTTTTGGAGTGTTTTTGAGAAAGTTGCATCAGAATAAGTGAGGGGTCGTTTGGGAGAGCATGCTTAGGGTATGAGCACGTTTTAGCTCATTAAGTATATCTTGAGATGTAAAACCCCGATTGAGATGATTCTTATTTTCAGTGCAAATTAAAGACTTAGAGTTACGACTTGTTTGATGAGGTCAAGTTGAGATTTTGGTGTTTGACTGATATGGGCACACCACTTTTGGGAATTGTCGTTCATGACCCTACAGGATAATAAGCTCAAGGTTTAAGACTCCAAATGTTGGGCTCTGAAAACGGGGTCCAACACCTATACTCTGATACTAATTGTTGAGGTACCAATTGCTTTAATATAAAATGTTAAACAAACAAAAACTATATAAGAAGGAAATAAACAAAGAGAAAAAGATATAATTTACGTGGTTTATCCAATATATGACCTACTTCTACAGGTTCGGAGATAAATTTGTTTTATGACTATAAGAAAGACAACACAAGGAGAAGTATGACAAAAACCTTCATAAGCAAACAACGGTTCTACTTTAAAAGACCTATATTGAGGTATTTATAGCCTCGGGTTATATGTCACCAACGTCTCATAATGACATCATGTATCGTCTGATCCATTTTGTACCCTTCAAACGATGGAATTGGTCTTTAAGGTCTTCATGAAAGTTGTAGATCCTGAAGTCCTCTTTCCAACCATATAAAGAGCACCTTAATCCAATGTCTGTAGGAAAAGTTCTGGAAATTTTCCCAATCTTTTATCGTCTGATAACGTCACCATCGTCTCATAATGACGTCATGCATAGTCTGATCCATTTCCTACCCTTCAAACGATAGAATTGGTCTTTTAGGTCTTCATGAAAGTTGTATATCTTGAAGTCCTCTTTCCAACCATATAAAGAAAACCTTAATCTAATGTCCATAGGGAAAGTTATAGAAATTTTCCCAATCTTCTATCGTCTGATGATGTCACCATCGTCTCATAATGACATCATGCATCGTTTGATCCATTTTCTACCCTTCAAACAATGGAATTGGTCTTTTAGTCTTCATGAACGTTGTATATCTTGAAGTCCTCTTTCCAACCATATAAATAACACCTTAATCTGATGTCTGTAGGCAAGTTATGAAAATTTTCCCAATCTTCTATTGTCTGATGACGTCACCATCGTCTCATAATGACATCATATATCTTCTGCTCCATTTTCTACCTTCAAACGATGGAATTGGTCTTCTAGGTCTTCATAAAAGTTGTAGATCTTGAAGTACTATTTCTAACCATATAAAGAACACCTTAATCTGATATCTGTAGGGAAAGTTATTAAAATTTTCCCAATCTTTTATCGTCTGATGACTTCACCATTGTCTCATAATGATGTCATGCATTGTCTGAACCATTTTCTACCCTTCAAACGATGGAATTGGTCTTTGAGGTCTTCATGAAAGTTTTAGATCTTGAAGTGCTCTTTTCAACCATATAAAGAACTGCTTAATCTGATGTCTGTAGGGGAAGTTATGAAAATTGTTCCAATCTTCTATCATCTGATGATGTCACCATTGTCTCATAATGACGTCATGCATTGTCTGATCCATTTTCTACCCTTCCGACGATAGATTTGGTCTTTGATGTCTTCATGAAAGTTGTAGATCTTGAAGTTCTGTTTCAAACAAGCCAGAAATGAAGTCTATCTGAAATCTGTAGCAAAATTTATGACATTTGTGCCAAGATAGGTACAATTTGATTGATGGTATAAACATGTTCGATTCTTTCGGGTATAACTTCCCCATCCGACCCCCGAATGAAGTGATTCTTGAAGCAATAGATTCTTAACTTCTTGTATTGTCTCTCAATGAAAATTTATGCCTTTTGGAGTGTTTTTGAGAAAGTTGCATTAGAATAAGTGAGGGGTCGTTTGGGAGAGCACGCTTGGGGTATGAGCACGTTTTAGCTCATTAAGTATATCTTGAGATGTAAAACCTCGATTGAGATGATTCTTATTTTCAGTGCAAATTAAAGACTTAGAGCTACGACTTGTTTGATAAGGTCAAGTTGAGATTTTGGTGTTTGACTGATGTGGGCACACCACTTTTGGGAATTGTCAATCATGACCCTACAGAATAATAAGCTCAAGGTTTAGGACTCCAGATGTTGGGCTCTGGAAACGGGGTCCAACACCTATACTCTAATACTAATTGTTGAGGTACCAATTGCTTTAATACAAAGTGTTAAACAAACAAAAACTATGTAAGAAGGAAATAAACAAAGCGAAAAAGATATAATTTACGTGGTTTATCCAATATATGACCTACTTCTACAGGTTAAGAGATAAATTTGTTTTATGACTATAAAAAAGACAACACAAGGAGAAGTATGACAAAAACCTTCATAAACAAACAACGGTTCTACTTTAAAAGACTATATTGAGGTATTTATAGCCTAGGGTTATATGTAAGAAGTTTAAGTACTATGAAACCTTACTTCCACATAAGTCTAAGATCACATAAACTCTATTTTTGCAGAAGCCAAATGATACTTAAACTCTATTTTTACACATACTCGAAATTTTGTCATAAGTTCGACACTTGTCCCACACTTGACAATGGGGCTTTTTTGCTTCTAACTTAGAAATCTCTCAGTTCAGTATGAGATTGATGTTGGTCCCATATCCCTATCCTGTGTTGGTTAGCTTCAATAATTTTACTATTCATTGAAAATTCAAGGCATATCTCATAGGTAGCAAGAAGATAATGAAGGGTAGAGGAATTATAATTTCATATCTTTTAGATAATAAAGAAAAAGTATCATCTTTCAATGCCAAAACTAATACAACTTATGGGTTCCAATCATCCCGTTATCTACAAACTCGTTGTCCTGTCTTGCTCTTAAACCACATCAAAATTACCTCATTCTTCTCCTTTAAAAACTTGCCCTAGTCTATGTGCTTTTGCAATTGAATTTTATAGTTAATTTAAGAGAAAAAATGTTTAGGATAAATATTTTGAAATTTTTGATTATTTAATATATTGTCAAATTAAAATATTAATGAAATCTCAAACTTAAAGTGGGATCTTTTTTTTTTCACATCCACAATTAGGTAAAAACATGTGAATATTACCCTCAAATATATGGTTAATTAAATCAAGAAAAAAATCAAAATATCATGTAAAGTTACATAAATTAATTTAAAGTTAAAAATTTATCATGTAAAAAATTGTTAAAATAATTTTGATGTTTGTTTCACCATTCAATTGATTTAACCATTTCAAAAGGTCCAATTTTAATAATACTCTGGTTCTTTTCGTACAAAACAATTTACGTACAAGATTTGGATATTTATTTATTTTGTAGGGCTTACGAATTAATGATGCGTCAATAAATATTCTCAGTTATTGTAAAAATATATAATATGTGTAAGCACAATGTCTTTGTTAAAAGAATTAACTATAAAACATATTGCCTTTTTTAAGTAATAAATATATGTCATAAAAGGATTAGGAGTACGTGAAAATTCTTATATAAATTAAATACAAGTTCCTTCTTTATCTAATCTTCCTTTTCATTTCACGTGTTATTAAAAATTGAAATTAAATAAGGCAAACTAAGTGTCATCGGATCTTTGTTTCTTAAATTGTTGTATCATTGTTTCCTGTCTTGAGCTAAGCAAAAATATTTGAGAAACATTTGAGCAATTGATTCATCATAGTTTGTTATAAACAATCCATAATTACGCATAAGCATGTCCATCAATGCACAAATTTTAACATATTTCATATTTCTAGGCCTTAACATGAAAAAGTATCAAGCATGTAACTTCCAATATCTTAATTTTGTTTTATATTACTTCATATTTGAACCAAAAAGTTTTTTTCTCAATTAAAAGGTAACATATAATCTTTTAAAATTTTGCCTTTAATTTTTAATGTGATTCAAAAGGTGGAAGAATGGAAGTCAATTTCTGGACCATATTTTAAGAATAATTATTGACCCAATAGTTTCAATAGATTACAAATTGAGGTTCCTTTTACCTTTTTTCAATGAGAACCTATTCGAATACCAATTAAGGATTTGATAACTTAGGAATGGGAGTTGAATTGTGTTTTAATTGTATCTTGAATGTTTTTTTTAATTAGTAAGATGAAGCCAAGAATTTGACTCACTAAGGGTAGAGTTATTAATTTTAATGTTTATTACATTATTACTTTGAAATTTACATTGATGAATTTAAGGACAAGATAATAATATAGTATTTTAGGAGTTATAAGATTTTTTACACATATCATACACTATAACAAAGTAGACATTTATCTATGTTTTTTTGGCGATGTTCGCAAAATCGTCAGCAAAATTATCATATTGCGATGATTTTTTAAATCGTCATTAAAACTAAACCTTTAGCTACTAACTAAAAATGCGTAACAAAAGGATCAACATTTCGTGGCGAATGACAAAATCATCTTCAAATGGTGAATATTTAGTGACGATTACCAAAAGTCATCACAAAATGATCCACAATGGGTGACGATTTCTGAAATTCGTCGCTAAATGAACTTTTGGTGGCGCTTTTCAGAATCGTCACCATAATTTGTTAAACAGTAGGTGACCAATGTCCGAAATCATCACCAAAAGGTTCACAATTGGTGACGATTATATAAAATCATCACTAAAATGACGTTTGTTTTTTTGCTACTTTTTTGACATTATTGCTAAAAGTGACCATTTGGTGACGATATTTGGAAGCGTCACTAAAAGATCAACATTTGGTGACGATTTTCATTGTTACACATTCAGTGACGATTTATGAAAATTGTCACTAAATGGTCTACATTCAGTGACGATTTCAAAAAAATCGTCACCAAAGATTCTACAGTAATTTGCAACACATTTGATGACCATTTGCCTAAATCCTTACCAAAGGGTTGACATTTTCCAATATTGTTAAACTAACATTTTTATAATCTATCATAGTTAAGATATGTTTTATTGGAGATTTGTTTCGAATGTTTATAACGTATTGTTGAAAAAACACACACAACATAATTTTAAGTGTTAAACAGTAGTATTAATTAATCATTAATATTTACTAACATTGCAAAAATTAGTTCTAAAAAATTTAAATAATTGTATCAATATAATAATATGATATATGGAGTAGTACGAACTTTGAATTAGAAGTTTAACAATCCATACAGTCATGGAACAAAAACAATAACAGTCCACACTCAATAGTACGCAACTTGACCCCTAACTAGTAGAGAGGTTGTTTGACAAATTTTTACAGATACAACAGTAAATCAATTTTAAAGCTGAGTCTAGTTGATTACATCGATAAATGACAATGATATAATTATTTTTTTAGATTCTAAGTAACATGAGAGTCTGTAAAGGTAAATGAGTCTCTGATGTCTGGATTCCCGAGAAAGTTTCTTGTACGTTCAAAGGCACCAATTGAAACAGTGATAGTTCTTCCCTCAGGTGTAGGATTTTCACACCCTCTTGCAACAACGTTTCCGCTATAGCTAAACTTGTAGAGGATACAGTGAATTAGTCGTCACATTTAGTATGGAAGACAAGTTCTCCAGATGAACTTCCAATACGAAACAGTTTACCTAAAGCATAATCAGTGTAGAACTTAGATATTGTCAAACTAGTAAACCATTAAACGAATCAAATTGAAGTGACATGCAGAAGTGAATGACCAGACGAAGGAAAACACTAATTGTGTTTTAGGTGTAGAACTTAGATATTTTCAAATTAGTAAACTGTTAAACAAATTGAAATTGAAGTGACATGCAGACGTGAATAACCAGGTGAAGTCTGTGGAATTGAAGAATTTTCCAAAATAACCTATTTCCCTAATCTTTTACGGACCGTTGTGGCATCGCTCCTGCCTCCATGGCAATACAAGTCATCGTCGAGATTCAAGGAAGCTTAAAATAACATGTAGTATATACCATGAAATGTGAATATATATAATAGCTTCATAAAATGAAATGAGATGTACATAACAAGGAAAGTGACGTTGTTCGGATGATACTAAACACCTTGAAACAGAAGATCGGCCATGGAAGGCAAATGATGATTAATGTATGAAGTGGAGATTTTTTCTTCAATATTTATTTTTTCAGTAGGGACAATTTTGCCACATTTCTACCAACATAATGAATTAGGGCCATCTAGAACTAGTCGCCATGTCAACATTCCTTGGTTAATAGTGTTAAGAGGTATATTCTGCAAATGTCGATTTAGAATAAAATGATGATATATTCAACTCCAATTTTGATGATAAGTGAAAGTAGTCTAGTTTAGCACTTATACATCTTCAATGTGCCTAATGATATGAAAGTTACACTTACTATAATTTCATAAATCTATTGTGTAGTTTGTATCACATGCAAAATTTAGAATTTAAAGTAGAATAGACATGACTATGTTCTTAATATATAGAAATATAGTATTATCTATATTGGGCTATATTACTATTAATAGAAATGAATTAAAGTAAAATACTCTTGAAGATTTTTATCAAATAGTTACTAAGCTTTGATGAGGGAAGCGTTAAAGGTCGTTGGGAAGAAGCCAACTTATATACAAATAACAAATAGTAAATCATATTTGAAACACAACCATAAACACAACCCATACATCAAATGCATAATTAAGAACTCACAATAAACACCTAAAGGTATAAGTTAAACTTAGCACAACTTCATTAATGAAAATAGAACAAAAGAATAATATCGATTCAGTTAATAATGGTTCTTTGACGGTGATGACCATAATACAGAACCCAAACAGAAGAGAGGATTTGAGAAATGTTGATAGCTTGAACAAGAATGGAGTAGCCTTTTATTATGGCTGTCATTGAAAATATAATACAAAACGACATCGTTTTTCTTGTTTAGGTAAATAGCGTCATTTCCTGTTTATTGCAGGTTTTTGGAAGTAGTATTAATTAATTTGCTACGATCTATTGTATTTGGTCGACAAATGTCAGATTAGCGACTAATACATGGTTCGTCGCCAAAGCTCGTGGGTTCATAAATAATTTTTTATAAATTTATATTCCTATTCCAATAATTTGAATTAAAAATTAAATTATTCAATTGAAAAATATTTCGAAATTAATTTGTTCACCTTTCAAATAAATTATAGTTGACTTACAATTTTCAGAAAATTATACTATTTAATTATATGAAACTTGAAAAACTAATTTTTAAAATTTAACAAGACATTCTAATATAATTAGAAAACTATTTCTAACACATCTTTAGAAATTACTATTTTGTAACATAATAGTCTATTTTTTGATATTAAAAAAAGGCCACTTTTCAAATTAAATAAAACACTTAAATAATTAAGAAAGTAATTTAGATAATTTATTTAGATGTTAATTTGTTAATTATTTAGAAAGTAAAGAATTTGCTTGGGTTTTTGGCAATGATGTGGATATATGGTAGCAAATGGTCAACCATTTGCGATTAAGTGTGGAAGCTAGTCGCCAAAACCGATATTGTGTGACTCACATGTCTTCGTCACAAAAACTGTTTTGGGCGACGATGTGAAAATTTGGTAGCAAATTTTCTACCATTTGCGACTAAGTGTGGTGGTTGGTAGCGGAAATGGTCTACTGTGACTAAACTGAATTCGTCGTAAGAACCTGAGGGTATTTAGTTTAAATATATCTTTTTATACAAATAAAAAGCTTAATAGTATATTAAGGTCTAAAGGGTATATGTTGTCATGTTAGTGATGAATTTGGTAAAAATGAAAGATACAAATTTTTAAAAATTTCCCAATTTTATTTTGTTTATCTACCAAATTAAAATTAAAGATTAGTAATTCCCAAAAATGAAGCAAATCAAGAACAATTGCATATACAAGTGTAAAAGACAAAATTTTCATTTTGTTATTTGTAATAAGAATACCTCATATAAAGACTTAATCAATTAAGAAAATTAAGAATGTAAAGAAAATGTTTTAATTAGGATGTAAGCCGAGATTGAACCAAAGAATTGGGTCACTACCGAATTCCCCACTTTTATCAAATTTTGCATTTTATTTGTTTAGTTTCATTTTATTTTCTTAATGACAATTATTGTATAAGTGTAAAATTAAATTTAGTTAACAAAAATGTCATTTATACTTTTTATTATTCTTTTTTAATATATATGATGATTTCATAATTTTATGTGGTCTCACACAAATATATTTATTATATGTAATTTCTATATTAATTTATGTTTATGATATTTTAAAAAATTTAGCAAAAATTAAAAATCTATAAATGTTGAACAACGTTGGAGACGCTTTTGGAATTTGGTATCTAAATGTTAAACATTTCGCAATGAATTGTGATATCGTCGCAAAATGGAAGGGCATGTAAAGAATTAAGCGAAATGACATCGCATTCATGTAAGGGGCAACAATTTTGTGAATTGGTCACCAAATCTTTAATAGACCATTAACACGTCAACCCGAAAAAATTTAGAACAAACGACATCATCTCATTACATGTTTAGTGTGTTTTTCTTATTGTGAATTTTTTGTTTTCAGGTTCCAATACTGGTATTAGAAAATGAGGTAGAGGTATCACAAAAGGAGCTGAGTTGTAACGAATGAATGTTGCAATGAACATCAAGTTGTCTGTGATCATTGATCTCACACAACGTCACCCTCTAGATAAGATCCATTCTGCAAAATTGTCCAATAAGTTGGGCATTGTTGTGAGGAATGAATTGCCTTGCCTTCAGCATGCCATGCAGTTGAAGAAAGACTACTTGCTCCAAAATGCTTTGGACAAAGTTTCGGGAATATTTCAATTCATTTGATTATATGTATTATGATTTTACATAACAAAAGCAACAACTTAACTTATACATGTTCTTCACAAATGAAGCTCAATATCATTGATATCGACAAGCTTGAGGTTTTAAGTTGTGTTAGTTCACTGTTGAAACAAAGGACAAAGGATCATTGATATAAACTTCATAAATATTACCAATCTTTCCCTTTCGATGAAGAGGCAAGGATACATGTTCTAGAATGGGTGACACTAAACAATTGGAGTGAAATGTGCAATTATTGGGCCTTAGCGAAGGTTCAGGTTTGTTTTTTCCTCTTCATATTTCCTTCCATTAATTCTTTTTATACATTTCAAGACCACTTCTCTTAATTAGGAAAAGTGTGAGAAAGCCAACGTGAACAGAGCAAAAATGAAGACTCCTCTTAACATCGGCTCCAAATCAATTGTTATCATCCAACAAGAATTTGTAAGTCTAACGTTTTCAACTTATTATTCTTTTTCTTAATAAAATAAATGCTATTATCTTCTAATTTTTTAAATTCATACAATAGAGTCAAACTCAACTCCAAAAACAAGAGTGTGATAGGATCACACTCTACAAGCTAACGCACTGCAAGGAAGGTGAAGGCTGGACGTCTGAAGAGACACAAAGTAATTATGTAAGTACAAACAAATTAATATTACAGTTTGTTTTTCTATGTAATACTAAGTAATAAATTTTTAGTTAACTCGATTTTGTACTTTAAATTGTAGGACAAGATGTAGGAGTTGTTACAGACATCATTGATTGAGGAGAATCAGCCTAATGTCGATGACATTTGCAACAATATCCTTGGTATAAGATCTGGGTATATCAAAGGTCTTGGGTATGACTTTAAGCCTGTTGGTGCATCTTCGTCACAACCAGCATATGTCACGACGCTTCAAGAGGAGAATCAGACACTGAAGACTAAATTACAATGTACAGAAGAAAAGTTAGATCATAATGTAAAAGAAGTGAACAAGTTTAAAAAGATGGTCAAACAATTATTTGGCTCAAACTATGTCAGTAGTAGTGACGATGATGAGGAGTCTTAGTTTGTATATGACCTGTAATTTTTTTTAATAAAATGCATTCCATTTTTAATGTTTATTTTATTTCAATATATTATTATTTAAAAAATGTCACCATCATTAATTATAAAATGTAACTAATTTATATTTCAAACTATCTTAAAAATTGTAATAAATTAAATTAAATTTTTTAACAATTATAATTAAATTTAAATTTAAAAATAACTTTGTTTCACTGACAAATATTAGCTACCAAAACAAATCGTCACAACATATTATTACCTATGTTTACAATAACGTTTCTAAAAACATTTACTTACAACAAGAAATTAGTAGCTAAAACTGTTTGCTACAAAAACATAATCGTCACTAAAAAATATTAGTTACCAAAAATAGTCACAAAATGTTGTTACCTACGATTATAAAAACGTCTCTAAAAATATTTACTTACAATAAACAATTAGTGGCTAAAACTATTTTGCTAAGAAAAATCGTCAGTAAAAATAATTACCTGTAACTACAGTTTAGTAGGTAAAAACCTTTATCTACGAAACATATATTTCGCAAAATAATATGTACGACGTTCTTCGTTCTCGTTGGTTATATGTTTTACCAATGAAATTCTTATGTATCCAAAATCTTTTTGCGACGATATCAAAACAATGTCATGGATATTGTTTCCATTAGGACGATAATTGTTTTTCTCGCAAATTAATATTTAGC
>JAOQMR010000006.1:16901357-16924145 GCA_027563865.1 Erythroxylum pelleterianum | reverse complement strand
TAATTGGTAAATTTGAATAATTATTATTACAAATTATGTAATAATATTAATAATAATATATTTCAATAATAATAAATGCAAATTATATAATAATAATATCATTAATTAGACATAATGATAATAATAATACAAACTATTGAATTACAAACCATTGAATTACAAACCATTCATAATAAAAATACTATTGAATTACATCTTCCTAATCATATTAAATACTAGGGGCATATTCGTCATTTGTACTATTTTCTGTCTCTGTCCCCTATAACCAAACACATCTGTCCTGGAGACGGAGACAAGATTCTCTGTTCTGTCCACCATAAACCAAACAACTCTCTGTCCCTATTTTCTGTTCCGTTCCGTTCTATTCCGTTCCGTCTCCAGCTACCGGAGACGCTATTTTTTATGACCGTAGACGCTATTTTTCTGTTCCGTTCCGTTCTGTTCCGTTCGGTTCAGGTTTTACTCTACCCATATCCATATCCATATCTATTTTTTATGACTCAATCCATCGATTTTTACGATTTACTACTCATATCTAAATCCATTGGGTCGGGTAGTGCGGATATTAATTGGGTTGAAAACCCACTGCCATCCCTACTCTCGACCTTTAGTGTATTGCTAGGAATAGGCTACAGGATCTTGATGAGGCAGTCTAAAGGCTTGAAATTCGTAACCGTACCTAAAATCCCTTTGAATAACCATTTTCTTTCCTGCCTTAATAATTTATCTGGTAAATATTAAATAATCACTTATGTATAATTGATATGATAATTTCGTAAAAAAGAATAGCATAGCATAAAAGTTCTTCATATTTGATTTATCAAAAGCTACGAATGGGAATTACATAATTATGATAGAAGGATTGCAGATATGGAGAAAATTACTCAAAAGATATAGCCACTCAGTTTGGTTTGGCTTGAGAGTTACCTGTTAAGAAGTAGAAGAACAAGGAAACTTTAATCTGCTTTGAATGAGCTTCATATTGCATGAATGAAACCAAAAAAGGTCCAACTATGATCATACATTCTTGACAAAAATCATAAATTAGATGGATGGATGGCTAAATCGCCAAATGACTTGTATTAGTAATTTACACTTGGAATGTAATCTACTTCCAGTTATTGGCAACAATGTGAGCTAAATCCACCACTCTTTGAGAGTAGCCCCACTCGTTATCATACCAAGCAATCACTTTAACCATGTCATCTCCCATGACCATTGTGAGTGAAGAATCAACAGTTGAAGACACATCTGTGCACCTGAAATCTACAGAAACAAGTGGCTCATCACAGACTGATAGGATGCCTTTAAGCTGCTTCTCAGCACTCTCCCTGAAAGCAGCATTCACCTCTTCTGCAAAGGTTTTCTTTGAAACCTGAACAACTAGATCGACAACCGATACATTTGGGGTTGGTACACGAAGTGCAATGCCATTGAGCTTGCCCTTTAGAGTTGGGAGGACAAGGGCCACTGCCTTGGCTGCACCTGTGGACGTTGGAACTATGTTAAGGGCAGCAGCTCTTGCACGTCTAAGGTCACGATGGCTAGCATCCAATAGTCTCTGATCACCGGTGTATGAGTGAGTGGTTGTCATGGTGCCCTTGATAATCCCTGTCATATGTATAACTCAAGTTCAGTTTCTACAATAGATAAGGTGAACTTGTTCAAAATTCAATCATTTTGACTTCATAAACTCAAAAAGCTTCAAGCTCAAATTAAATAATTGATGTTGCTTACCAAACTTTTGGTCAAGGACCTTGACAAAGGGAGCAAGACAATTCGTAGTGCAAGAAGCATTGCTGACGATAGGCTCTTCAGGATTGTAATCGTCAGCATTAACTCCTACAACATATGTGGGGATGTCACCCTTTCCAGGAGCTGTGATCAGCACCTTCTTTGCCCCTGCCTGAATATGCTTTCCCGCACCATCCCTATCCACAAATACTCCAGTTCCTTCTATCACCAAGTCAATTTCCAAGTCCCTGAGCAAATATCATCATCATTCATTGATAAAAGAATCAACCACTAATCAATAAGAGATATACTTTTCTCGATCGTATATGATCTTTATATTTATTGGGTTAAATATTAAAGAATCAATATATTAAGGATCTTACTTCCAAGGGAGGTTGACAGGGTTGCGATCAGAAACAACTTTGATGATCTTGCCATCCACTGAGATGGCATTGTCACCTACAGGATTTACATCAGCATCAAAGATACCAAGAGTAGAGTCATACTTTAGGAGGTGGGAGGCCTGTTTGACACCTCCAGTGTCGTTGATGGCAATCACATCGAGAGGGGAATCCTTCCTCCCATGCCAGCACCTCAAGAAGTTTCTGCCAATCCTACCGAACCCATTAATAGCCACTTTCAGCTTTGCCTCCGCTGCACTTTTTCCGTAGCCACCCCTGCTGCTTCCCATCTGTGTATAAAATTGCATTTGCATGCATATATATGGCACTATATCATGAGTCCAGATTAATTAATAATAGTCAGCTGAGTGCTTTCCAATCAGTTGGGGCAAATTAAAGGGCAAGTTTAGCAGATTTTGATCCCACTTCTGAATCTGGAATAACAGGACATATGTAATTTCATTGTGAACAAATGCCAACACTGGAAAAGCTGGTTAATTTTTCATGTTAAAGTCCTTAAAGTGAACCTGACTCTACTATGGACAAACAATATATAAAGTTTCTGAACTGATTGGCCTAAGGATTGTTTCCTGATATGTTAAAATCATCTATATACAACAGACAAAATTTCTCACTAGAATTTGAACACCTTCCATGAGCACTTAATAATTATGACTTATAATCCGGTTGTACGAGGTCAGATGCTTCACATTTAGGTGGAAGCATCTGTAGCAGTAATTATGTACGTATATGCATAAGTTAAAAAAGACAAGGGATAAGGAGGAAATTCTCACAGCAGAAGTCTGGAAGGCAACGACTGAAAGGAAGTCATCAGAGGTATTTTTGGCAAAGGGAAGGAAAGATGATGAGTTGCGGAGTCCAGAAAATTCAGTGAGTACCTTTCCACAGGGCTACAGAAACAAATAAACGCAGTTAAAAGGCACTTACATCTGTCGTCGGCAGTGAACAATATGATGACTATATGCATGGCGTAAAAGGTAGTAGTTAGTAAAAGAAAAACAAGTCTGAACAAGGAAGGTATGCCACCTGAAGAGTAGGTTTGGCTACAGAAAAGGTAGCCGAAGCCATAATGTCTAAAATGGAGTTTGTGCACAGTATTGTAGCTGTGACTGACTAGGAAGCGAAAGAGGAGCTGCCGGTGCGACCAAGGAAATGAAAATAGGGAGAGGATGAGACTGTGGATAGCCTCTCATTCAACGTATGGCTGTGCTTTCCTTTTGTCATCCGATTTCTTACCATAACTAATCTAATGTAAATTACCATCTAGACAGTGTCATTTTGTTTGTATGGCATCGATAGATGTATGAACCAATGGTTGGCCCTCCTTCCTTAGCCTTCCTGTATTGTTCGAGTGGGCCAACTCATTTTCATAGTTTTTGTATTTAAGAACTTTTCTGCTATTCACATATCGGGAAAAGAAAAGGAGCATAATTTTGTTATATGAATTTTAGAGATAATTGAAACATTAGCATCTAAACTTTTAATAAATGTTTCATGTCATCCAGAAAAACTAATATTGTTTGTTATATGAACTTTAGAGATATATAATTGAAACATTAGCATCTAAACTTTTAATAAATGTTGCACGTCATCCAGAAAAACTAATATTGTTTGTTCTAATTTCCATTGAGAAATTAGAACAAGATCCGATCTCCCGCTTAACGAAATAAGAATAATCAAAAATCAAGATCATGTTAAAATGATGACTTGATTAACACAAAAACATATTAAAGAATGAATTATAATTGGTACCTTATTGTAATGCTTAATTATTTCTTGTTATTTCCTTTGAACTATTTTTAAAATTGATTCATTTCAACCACTATAGGATATTTATCTTGCCTCTAATAATATCCATAAAACATATTGAGTTACATAAGAAGTGCTAACTCACTTAAAATTTCCGAAATTCTAGATGTAAAGGGTAATCTATGATTTTACCAAGACAAATTGAAGTCCTTAGCCTATAATTACTTCATGTCTTCCCTAGGTTTAAAATATGATTCCTTAAGCTCACTCTCCATTCTCTCTAGCTCCATTTCTAATCTTAAAATTAAGAAAAGATTATTCATTTTAATCTAAATAGGGATCCAGGATTTAATAGATTCAATTCTTACTTTTTCCAAAGATCTTGGAACACATTTTAACTCTATATCCCCAATGTTGTTAAGTAATTCTTTTCTTCTAGTTCCATGCTCAAGGAGATAAACAAGACCTTTCTATGCCTAATTCCCTAAACCCATCTCCGATTGTAACATTTTAACATCCTGTTCTCATACTAAGGGTTAGAACCTGAAAATTTGGTACATGTGAGATCAAAGAGAGATTAAGGAAATGCATTTTCTTGTTCATGCATAATGTTAGCGTATAAGCACATAAATATTGAATCTTTGCATATAAAAATAAATGTATGTGCACTCAGTGACAACTTCTGAGTATAATTGATTTTAAATGTGATTTTATTGAAAATGAGAAGCAGAGGAAGTAGAAAGAGTGATCTTAGTATGAGTTGTGATAAGAAAAGATTTGGAAACAAAAGTGGTGGTTAATCTGGAAAATGTTCACTAAGTGTCCTTTGGTCTATTAGCCATAACTTTTTCCCTAGTTATCCAAATGAGATGATTCTTTATTTGGATTAAACTAGTGACATATGGATACATTTCTTATGAAGACTGTGTGTAGTACATTAGTGGATGAATGTAAAATTCGTGTTTAGACTTCACGGGAAATTAGGGATTGATCTAGATAGATTTTGACACAGTTGCCTTCTTGATAGTTGTAGATCTTTCTTTTATCTTTCCAACGGTATATAGTACGAGAATTTTGGACATTGGGGTTGAAAGTTATGGTCCTTATAAGTGGAGATATTCAGGAGTGTAGTTATATCGTCTATGGTTGACTTTCTGCTTCTTATATGTTAGACTAAAACTTCTTCTGTGCACTATTGTTTGGTCCATTTTTGACCCTTTAGATGATATAATTTGTCTCTGAGTCTTCATGAAAGTTTTAGATCTTAAAGTCCTCTTTCAAATGATCCAAAGAACACCTTAATCCGATATTTGTAGGGAAAGTTATGGCAATTTTCCAATTTTGTATCGTCTATGATGACGTCATATTGTTTGTAAAAATGTATTGTCTGTGATGACATCATATCATCTGTAATGAAATCATAGAGAGAAATGATGTCGTGTTTTCAATGGGATTAATTGGAAAGTTGCTAGTGATAAATTAGTGAATGAATTATTGGCATCAAAGTACCAAAGGTATGAGTATGTTTGGGGATAACGATATTCATATGATTGAGTGATTGAATTATGAAATGAAAATGAGCATAAGATATGAAGTTTGGTAAAGTACTTGGGATTGTCATTGAGTATGTATTGTACATAGTCCATAGAACTATTTGTTCATAAATGAGTTTTGTAACGTGTGTGAATTGTATATTGCATAAATGGAATGTGCAAGATAAACGTCCACATACAGGCGTATCCAGAATTTGGAAGCAAATGCTATTTTGGAGCGTACTGTGAGTAGATCTAGATGGTCTCATTTCATTGTTTGTTTTGTTTGAATTTTTGTATTGATTGACTACTGAATGCTTATATGAATATGATTGATTGTGTTGGATGTTGGATTAAGGTCCGATGATATGTAAAAGTGATTGAATGTGATTGATGTATTCCATTTCATGAATGCATGAAATATAATGGCAGTTGTGACCTGAGTAGCCACCGATCAGAGCTTAAAACTCAACGAGTAAAAAGAACCTCGAGCTCAGGCAGTGATTAAGGGCCTAAGGCTCACTATGTAAAATGAGCCCTGTATCCTCTTCGAATAAAGGACAGTTTTTAATGAGCCCGGTATCCAAAATAGATACAGGACAGTTCAGGCACTCGGTCACAACAATGTAATAATTGGAAAAGTATATCATGAGCATTTCATATGCATTTTGTCAAGTATGTGGATTGTTTTATATGCCAAATTGAATTGCTTTTACATGTAAATGTGATATGTGTTTAACTATGCACTGTTGTGAATTATATGTTATGTGAATTATGTATTATGTGGCTGGGTGAGCCATCGACGATAGTCTCTCAATGAGTTCGCAAAACACACTCAAAATTTGCAAATATTTTTTAGGATCAGAAGAATACCCTGCTAGGCAAAGGAGAGTATCCTTACAGCATATAAGTAAGAGATAGAGGTCGGGATCAGTTCGCGTCTGCATTTGTGTTTTTCTATCTTTGTATAAATTTGTATATTCCAAAACTGTTGTACAAATGCTTTATGTTGTAATGTAAAGACATTATGACTAAAGTGTTTTGTATTTGTAATGGGCCCTAAATAGTTATTGAAATTCTGTTGATTGTATTATTAAAAAGTTTAAGAATAAAGTGGTCCCGAACAGATTATGGATTTCCAAAAAAGTGTGTATGTTGTTGTTTCAAACAAAAAAATTTATGCCGATTTTTTATTGACTGATTGCCCTAGCATGACACTCTCATGGGGCTCGGATTCGAATATTACCTCTAGATGTCGGGTACGTGTCTTGCGGGAGTGGGGTGCTACAAATATTCTATACAAAATCATATTCAAAATTTTGTTGTAGAGACTAAAACCTCTCATTAATGAACTTATTAATATCTCACAATCTACTTTGAGTTTAGGTCACAACATTGGAGATAACCTCTTAATTGTATAAGAAATCTTCAAAGCATACCATACTGAGAAGTCCATCAGAAGTTGTTCCATAATGATAGACTTATCCAAGCCTTTAGACACTCTCAACTAGAACTTCTTTTATCACACAATGCAAGCATTTGGTTTTCCTTCAATATTCATTAATTATAACCATGAATGTTTATCTATTGCAACCTTTAGTGTAGTCATTAATGGAGAGGTTTCTCAAGCATTTTAGGGTGCAAAAGTGATTAGGCAAAGGGATTATCTATACCTTTACCTATTTGCCTTGGCAATTAAAGTACTCACTAGGATGATTTATCATAACATTGCTTAGGGAAACCCTTCAAGTTTCATTATAAATGTAGAAAAATGAGGTTTTATTATTTATCATTTGTAGATGATTCACTACTTCTAAGTGGGTTTAATTGAAACTCCATTCATCTACTACTAGAATGCCTAAATGCTTTTATGGTATCTCTAGACTCTTAATAAATAAGAGCAAGACTAGACTCTTAATAAATAAGAGCAAGAGCCAAACCTTCATATTCTCAATTTCTAAGCCCCCCAAAACAATCCTTAACAGAAATATCTAGCCTTCAGCTAAGTAAGGCTCTCTTTAAGTATATTGACTTACCTATTTCTTCTACTAGACTAACTTATAATGATTGTAAGCCTCTCTTTAATGATATCCTACAAAGTAAGTAATTAGACCAAGGTTTTATCTTATATGGGTAGAGTTTAGCTTATATCCTAAGTCCTAAGTAGCATGCATATTTATTGGAGCTCTTATGTAGCTCTTAAAGTCAAAATATCAAAAATATTTAGAGAATTCTTAGAAATTTCTTATGGAGTTGGAGTAGGCTCAAATATAGTTAAGTGGAAGGAGATTTATTTACCTAAATCTCAAGGCAGTTTAGGAAACAAATCACTCTAGATCAATAATAAATCCCTTATAACAAAGGGAATTTGGCGTTTAATCAATGATAAAGAAACACTATTGGTGAAATGGATGCATAAGGAGTATTTAGGGGGATCTAGTTTATGGTCTATGAAGCCTGGCTCTCATGCCTCACTAGCAATTAAATTTATCCCGAAGCTCAGGGAAATAATGGCTAATAAAATGAAGCACAATGTAAGAGATGGTAAGTAGACAAGTCTTTGGTTTGATAATTTGGCATACCTTGTCCCTTAACATCTCTATACTTCTTTATCTATAATCCAACATGTCTTCCCTTGAATGTCAAAGTAAAAGGATTGTTCAAGCATAACTAATGGATTAAGCCTACTGGAGGACTAGCTATCTCATACCAATCCTTAGATATCCTCCTCAAGAAACCAAAAATGACAAAATTATTTAGCTTAAAAGCCTCTCTAATACCTTTACCAACACCTCCTACATGTATTTATTCAATCCATCTACTTATAAGGTCAATTGGTGCAATCTTATTTAGTTTAAGAATATTGTCTCTAAATTCTCTATCATTATATGGATGGCCATTAAGAATAGGCTACTGACTCGAGACAAAATAACCTAGAATGAACATCACTCTGTATTCTCTACCAAACTGATCCAGAGACAATTTATCACCTTTTATTCTCATACTCATACTCAAATATCCTTTGGAAAATTGACAAATGAAATCTACAATATCAACTGACATCACTAAATAACACCATACACTATGCTTTAAGGGTAAGATTCATGAACACTAATGACTCCAAACTATTTAAGATATGTCTCAATTACAATATATATGAGATATAGGCTAAAAGAAATCATAAAAGATCTCAAAACACAAAGATAGAATCTCAAGTACTCTATAGGCTTGTACATCACAAAATGAGAGAATTGATGATCATAAAAAACCTACACACTACTTGAAGCTTCATCTATAAAGAAAGATGAAAGCTCCCATGATTATGCATACATTGGGAGGATCAAATTAGAAAGCACTCAAGAATCGAGATCTATAATTCTAATTACAAACGTGATGCTATTACTTAACAAGATTCTAAATTCATGCATCCAATATCTAAATGTAAATGATGGATTTATATACTTGGTTCAAAAATTTTCAACCACTCACTCATGCTCGAATCACCTTGATGCTCATTCAGCTTTGATGGTAATGTTAAAGGGAAATACTCATCCATTATACAGAATCAAAAACATTTAATGAAAAGTGTACATCTAAGGACCCATCCCTGAACACATGCTCTTAAGATCTAATTGCAATTATGATGTTTGAGTGGTTTTACATACCTAGTTCAGTAGTATACAGGACTTTACTTAAGCTTGAACTGCTCTGAGCTTGCTAACTGTACCCCCATTATGCCTGAACTGTATGTAATGAGAACAAACCTTCCAATGGACTTTTTCAAAGTACCCCTTCATTTACCAAATTTCATACAAGAATAAACATGCACATGTAAACCCTAAATAGGTTGCTCTTTCCAATGTTGATTCTTTTCTTTAGTGCAGAAACATATATTCTCATAATGAATATTTAAGTTAAGATTTTATTTGAATTCAACCATATAACTAAGCATATTATGTTTCTTTGGTTGATTGTATTTGAATTCATTCATATAATTAACCATATCATGTTTATTTGGTTGATTATTTTAGATGGATGCATAATCCTTCAATGGAGAGTTATAATATATTATTTGGAAATATACCAATAGATAGTTCTAATATAGTAACAGGCAATATACAAAGTGAAGTAAAAGTTAGGTTGAAGGAATTGGTTCTTTGATGTTAAGAAGTGATGTTTAGAATCACTTTGTTAAAAGTAGATCAACTGATGAACTTGAAAAGCTTAATTGCAAATATTGCAATAAGATGTTGGTCAGGGGTACTAAAGGTGGAACCTCTCATTTAAAGAGAAATATGGACTCCTACAACATAAAGAAGATGGTATTGAGAGATCAAACATTTTTTAACCCTAACCTAATAAAGGGGAAGAGTGAAATAACTGTCACAAGTCATAACTACAATATATCAAAGCATTTGCCACCTAATGTACCATCAGTGATGAATGACCACCGTCTATTTGATAAGTGATAATAACTCTATATTTTATGCATAATTTTAAGTGCATATGGCTTATATTTTGATGATTTCCATATAACTAGGTATTTAATTTATTTTATGTTTTATTTGCAGGCCTTATTTTAGCTCTCTAATAAAGGAGTGAATTTTGGCAAGTTAACGTAAAATTAAAGAAGTTTTATAGTGATTTTGGATAAACACAAGTTGAACATGCTCTCATGTTTACTAACATGACACATACACAATACCATGTTCATCACATATAGTTGACTAGTACGTTTTACTTCTTTAACAATTTGGAATATGGCCTAAACACTACCTTGTTTAACCCCTATATTCAACCCTATTGTATTCTAACTCTAAAAATTTGTCGCATAAAGCAACACGCCATAAACATTGTCTCATGTTTAGTAATATGACCCAATTGTAAATCCATGTTAGTGAGCCATGTTAGTAATGTTTGGTTATGGAAAACAAAAGTTAAGAAAGTAGTGAAGCAATAAAGATCAATATAGGCACATATTAGTCTTGTGTTAGAGGAAATTTTAGGGTTTAAAGAGATAAAAAGGAGAGAGACACTATTAAAGAGAGGAGAGTCAAATGGGAGGACCAGAGACCAATCACTAAGATCCAAAAAAGGCCCGAGTAGATTCAATTCAAAAACACATCAAGAAGAAAGTAACCTTAGAGAAAAGTAAGAAGTCCATCAATATTCAATAAGAACATCAAGATTTAAGAACTATAAGAACCCATTCTCATTTTTTGTATTCTTTATTGTTTATTTTAGATTTTCTTTATTTGGATATGAATTAATTGATATATAAATTTAGATGGGATGAACCATAGACTTGTTTAAATTAATTCTATAATTTAAAGCAATATTCTAGTTTTCTCAAGAATTATTCATATTTGCTTATTAAGTTGAATTAAAGTAATAGAAGATTTTCAACTTTGATATACAAGGATTGAAGTAATAAACACGAAAGATTAATATGTATGATTAGATCCAAGTATGAATAATGAGAATTGTACGAAATCCTAAAGATAAGGCCACATATATCTTCTAAATTAGGATCAAACCTATCATAAGAAATTATAGAATGAATTAATGCATGTTTATCAGTTTTGATTATAGAGAACTTTAAATCAAATAACTTAAAAATAAGGTTGTATTCTTGAGAAATAATAAAGGAGTAACTTTAGAATTCGTGTTAGTCTAAGAAACTAGTGCTAAAGATTACGAGCACAAGAAAGGTCTTAGGTGGATTCTTCATATTAATCTTATTTATCTACTAGTTTTTTATTTTTACCTATCACCTTAAATGGTTTTTTATATTTGGTATTTTAGTTTCATTAAATTTTCTTTTTAGAATCAATCATTCACTTTATTAGATTAAATAATACGAAATGAATTAGTATCAATAGTTAGAATCCTCATGGATTAACACTCACACTCACTTAAACTGTATTATAAGAATAATATATGCACTCGTCTTAGTGATTTCTTTTAGTATTATTTTGTGTTTTGAGAATTATAATAATCACATCAAGTTTTTGGCGCCATTGTTAAAGACTTAAATATTAAGAAAGCCATATTTTTATTAATCTAATTATTTTTATTTTCTTATTATATTGTTTTTTATTAATCTAGGTTTTTTTATTGTTTCATTTAATTATTCATAAAGCTTTCTTAATCTTCTATTTTTGGTGCAATTTCAGGATTTGGGTATTTGATGCTACAAATATCAAACATAATGGCAGGATGGAAAATAAAGTGTTCTATAAGGGATTGTGTTATGTCATCGCTTATAACATCATCAAAGGGTTGGAAAAGAGGCATGATAATATGTATTTGGCAGCTTAATTGACATTAGTCATGCATTATGATATTTATGATGGTGACCACCCTAACCATGAATGTTCAAACATTTCACATGTGGTAACCGATTGACCAACCTACTTTTATCAATAATTGGCCTCAATACATCCCATATAATGATGGAAATCATCCCAATTTTTTATATAATAATCAAGATCCACCTAGATTTCAATAAATACTATAGCAATAGGAGAAGATAAACCTCAAGAAGCTTATAATGAAAGTTATCATAATAGTCAAGGTTTGCTTTCAAAAGATTGAAGAGTTTACCTAGAAATTCATATTAGGAAGCTTGTTAATCTTGTCTTTGAGAGACAACAAGGTACCCTACATAATAACATTGAGCTAAAATCGAGGGAGGAATTAAACACAATGATTTTGAAGAGTGGAAAGGAGTTGCAATTTTAAGAGAAAGAGAAATGGGAGAAGGAGAAGGTTGTTATGCAAGGGAAGAAGGATGACATGAAGGAGAAATAGAATACTAAAGGGATAAAGAAGGAAGTGGTTAAAAAGGATAAACTAAATATTTCATACCTGAGTAGGTTCAAGATAGATAGAAAGGATGATAAATTTGGTAAGTTAGCTTTTTAATCAGTTACATGTTATCGTATCTTTTGTTGAAGCTTTTTTGCAGATGTTAAAGTCTACCAAATCCTTCAAAGGATATTCTTTCTATCAAGAAGAATATGAAGGAGTTATCAATGGTTAATTTAAGTGAAGAGTGCTCCATCAATGGTTAATTTAAGTGAAGAGTGCTCCTACATCCAACAAGGAGAAAAAGGGTGAAGTATAACTCAATTCATATGCAAAATGTGGAAGCTAGTGAGCATTGGATTACACAGAAGAGTGAAATCAAGCATTTAAATTTAGATATATGATAAGTAAAGTGCTTGAGCAAGAAGTTTAGCTAAAGGACTCATAAAGAAGTGCTTATTGGGAGACAATCGAATATATAGGTATTTTTGTTTTAATTTGGTAGCCTTTAGGATCTTTAGTAGTACTTTTGGTTTGTTTTTGTAGTTTTAAAATCATGGTTTTAAGTTTGTTTTGATGTTGTTTCATAATTACGTCATGACTATTCTAATTAGGATGGAATTTACTGGAGTTCTACAAGTTAAATAGGCAATATTACCTTGAAGCGCTAGAGTAAAGATTAGATTTTGATGGCATTAGACAAGGTCGACAATCTTTTATTATTACAAGAGTATCAATTATCCTTACCTTGTTTACACTGTTTCCTATGTTTTTCATTATTCTTATCATGTAAATTGGAGAAAATGTACAACTTGAGTGTAGGGGATGGAATTAACTCTTCTGCTTGTCAATTTAATTATAATTAGCTTAATAGGAAAAATTATGGGAAGTTTTTTGCAGGATATTGATCAAGATGATTCATTAATTTATTTAGGCAAATAGTTATGAGCTTTGATGATTAAGTTAAGTTTAGTTTTCTTCATTAATTTTGAAAATCAATACTTAATTTATACTATGATACTTTTTGTATAATTTGTCCTCTAATTGAGTTAGAAGTGAAATTTTTAAAGACTTTTTATTATCCCATATAACAAAGAAAATATATGAAAAATAACAAAAGATTAATTTTTTTTAATAAGCGAGCATCAAATTCCCTAGTTTGGCTTCAAATCAAGGAAAAAGATTCAAGTTAAAGAGTGGCTATAGTAGCCATTTGAAACGTTGACCTAACTGAGTTACCAAGAGTATTCATGACAAGATACTTACTCTTACTTCAAATCATTAGGTGTCTTTTCTAACAAGCTTCTAAATGCTCCTGTGTTATTGGTTTTACATTTCGTTTAATAAAGGGTTATGAAAATGTTTAAAAGTTAAAGCATTTTTCTCAAGTAAGTTCAGTTTATGAATTAGGTTGAATTATATGGATGGAGTTAAAATTTGAAAGATTATGGAGTGAATCAAATTGATTTATAATTTGAAGCAAGAAGTTAAATGCTTAGCAATTTGATGAACTTTGAATTTGAATGAATGAGGGAGAACCTTGATTGATATTATTAATTTATGAATTCTTCTTTCCTAAAGTTGCCATATTTAAGTTATGACTAATAAGAATTATTTGCTTAAGGACAAGCAAATATTTGTGGTATAATTTGATGAGTGATAATTACTCTATATTTTTAGCATAATTTTGGGAAATTTTGGCTTATGTTTTGATTATTTCTATATAACTGAGTACTTAATTTAGTTTATGTTTCATGTACAGACCTTTTTTTAGCTCTCAATAAAGAACGAGCCAATTTGAGCAAGTTGGAGTCAAGATGGACAAGTTTTAGAGTACTTTTGGATGAACACAGTTTAAACATGTCCCCATGTTCACTAACATAGCACCCACACGATACAGTGTAACTTACTAGTATATTTTTCTTCTTTAATAATTTGGCATATGAAAGAGCACGATCCAAACACAACGTTATATGACTACCATATTCCACCTTGGTGTATATTACTTCTTTAACAACTTGCTATATGAAGAAACATATCCCAAATATGGTCATGTGTTTAGTAACATATTCAAATACAGGCCTATATTTGAGACCTATGTTAGTGGAATTTGGTTATTTAAAAGAAGCTGAGAGTGTAATGAGGTAAGACAGGATCAACACAAGCCTTTATCAGTCCTGTATTGGATAAAATTTTAGGGTTTATTTAGATAAATAGGAGAAAGATGTGGTGAAAAAGAGGAGAATCATAAGAGGATCAAAGAACAATCGATAAGATTTAAGTAAGGCTAGAGGATAGGAGAATGACCAAAGGAGAGTCAAGAACACATGAAGAAGGAAGCGACATTAGAGAAAAACAAGAAGTCTATTAAGATTCCATCAAGAACATCAAGATTTAAGATTTAAGATTCATGAAAACTAATTCTTATTTCTTATCTTCTTTATTGTTCCTTATAATTTTTTTATTTGAATATGAACTAATTACAATATATATCTAAATAATATGAATCCTAGACTTGTTGTTTTGAATTGATTTTTTTAAATTTAAGGCAAGATTATAATTTTTCTTTTCATGTTTGCTTATTGTGTTGAGTTAAATTAATAATTGTAGAAGATTTAACTTTAGACTTCACATATAGGGATTGAAGTAGCAAATGAGAAGATTCACATATATTATTATATTAAAGCATGAATAATGAGAGTTGCATGGAACCTTACAGATAGGGTATAAATCTTGGGTTAATTACCAAAAAAAGCCTAAACTTTCTTCAATTTTTCAATTATAGCCTGTAACTTTAAAAAGTAGCAATAAAATGCCCAAACTTTCAATTTGTTTTCACTTCTAGCAAGAACTTCAAAAGTAGTAATAAAATGCTCAAACTTTCATTTTGTTTTCAATTCTAGCCTGACGTTAGTGTTTTCATTAAGTTTGTTGACATGATTTGTCACGTAGAAACCCTAACTATTAATACACATCAGCCAAAATTAATACAACAAATGAAGATTAATGAAATGATATTGTTTAATCATATAATGAAAGTGATGTTGTTGTTTAAAAATGACCTAAATCAAATTACGTAACCCCAATGACCTTACACTTTAATTTCAGTTTTTTCTTCATTTTTAGTTTGTTCTCTTGACGCCCTCACCCTTCGAATTTTAGATTATGCAGCCTCGACGTGCTCACACTAAGGGCATTAGGAGAACGAACAAAAGACAAAGAGCTTACTAGTACAGTATGTTATAATGCATGAATAGTTTGGGGCGTTAAAAAAACAAACAGTAAACAAAGGGCTGAGAGCATCAGGAGAACAACAAATAACGTCGGGCTAGAATTGAAAAAAATTGAAAGTTTGAGCATTTTATTGTCACTTTTTGAAGTATGGGCTAGAATTTAAAAAAATTGAAAGTTTAGGTATTTTATTGCTACTTTTTAAAGTTCGGGCTATAATTGAAAATTTGACAAAAGTTTGAGTTCTTTTTTGGTAATTAACCTATAAATCTTTTAGGTTAGGGTCAAACTTACAATAGGAATTCATTGAATGAATTAATGCATTCCTAAGGGTTTTGATTAGAGAGAAATTTTAGTTAATCAACTTAAGGATATGAGTTGTATGTCTCAAGAAAGAATACAATTCTAACTTTAAAATTCTCACTAGTCCAAGATACTAGGGTTAAACATTAAATCAGGATAAATTTGAGTATAGGAAAGCTCTTAGGTATATTCTTCATCTGAATTTTATTTGTTTATGAGTTATTATTTTTTTCTATCACCTTGATTGATTCTTTTTAAATTGTTATCTTAGTTTCTTTAATTTTCCTTTTTAGAATCAATCATTCACTTATTAGAATAAATAATAAGAAACAGTTTGTACTAGTAGTTACAATCCTTATGGGATTAACTCTTGCTTACTGAAACTATACTATAAGAGCAATAAATGCGATTGCCTAAGTGATTTCTTTTAGTATTTTTTTATAGAATTATAATAATCACATAAAGTTTTTAATGTCAAGGATTAGAATATTAAGAAAGCCTTATTTTATTAATCTAATCATTTTTCTTTTCTTTTTGTATAATCTTTTTATTAATCTGGTCGTTTTTTTCTTTTTTAATTATTTTCTTGAAATTTAAAGAATAGTATTAATAAAGGACTAAGCCTTAGGTTCAAGATATAATTAACTTAAAATACAAATGCATAAAATGAAGATATATAACTAGACTTTAAATAAGTCTAGATATTCTAGAAGGCTTAAAATAGAAAATTAAACAACTAATTGTGACATATTTACAACTTATATCTTGTCACAAGCACCATCTTCCAGTTATAACTTGAGTGAGTGCTAAAGTAGAACATCTTTTGATGATCATTTCTTTTATTTTGCTGATATTCATAAAAGCCAGTATTTGAATATTCGAGTTATAGAAACTAAAAAGCCTAGAATTCTTTTCCCTATAAATTGAGTAGATTGTACAACCAAAACTAATCAAGAACAATGCATAATCATTCTTAAGAAGTATTTGGATTAAATCCCAACTGATGATATTGTTCCAAGTTGTGTGAGGGCAGTATAGATTGCATCTACACTGTAAACCCCTCCATAAAAATATAGAAAATGGACAATAGAAAAATAAATGTTGCTTGGATTTAGAAACTAGTAGGTAGAGTCTGTACATGGGATTAGGTGGGTTAAGAGGCCTTTAAAGTTGTTTAATGTGCTTAGACTATGGCCTTTAAAATTGTTTAATGTGCTTAGGCTATCTCTGATAGGTAACCATAGGGTGAAAGCAACCTTAAATACAATGCTCTTATTTTACACCAGCTTAAACCATACAAGTTTAGGAGCATGGTTCTTGAATTAATTCTTGCATGAGGCATTAGTGAAAAAAAACTAATTGAGTTCCCTAACCAAATAACATTATCTTCAAGGTTGGTATTAGGAAGGTAGCTAGGAAAATGTAGAGAGAATAAATTTGTTTCCTTCTTGTTGTATAACCATTCACCTCGTCAGATAAGCTAATTAACTCTTACATTGTCCTAAAAGTATAGCTTGATGCTTTAAAAGTTATAATGAAGATATAGAGGCCTATAAAGCTCTAATTTTCATACTAAAGCCAAGTAAAGTTGCCATCATTATCCTCATCTTATTTTTTTTGTTTACAAGAGGAAAAAACACAAAATTAAAGCAAAGCGCGCGGAAACACCGCGCCGTGGGCATCTCTATGGAGAAACTCCTGGATACCAAAAGGGGGCTCCCGTAAGACATGAAGGCCCGGACTTGAGCGGCTAGCGAGACGAGCAAGATAATCTGCGAACTGGTTCCCCTCACAAAAAACGTGCTGGATGTGAGTAGTCCACTCCTGATGCAACAGCTGACGGATACCTGTCACCAAAAAGGACACATCTGTCAGTACAGTAGGAGGTTCAGAGAGAAGATTAATAACCTCGAGCGAGTCCACCTCGACCACCACTCGTCAAAAACCCAGGTGCCAAGCCACTGTGAGACTTGAGTACACCCCCCAGAGCTCAGCCGCCACAGGCGAGCTCAACTCAAGGTGTTGGTGGAAGCCCCCTTGCCAAACCCCATGCCAATCCCGAAGGAGCCCCCCGGCGGAACCCCAAAGGGAAGCCGGGGCCACAGCTCCATCGGAGTTGAGCTTGACCCAACCAACGGGAGGCTTAGCCCAGCCCACAAAAGCCCCAACAGGAAGATTAGTTATAAGCTTTAGAAGCTTACAAAAATAAGGAAGTGTCTTTTCTAGGTTTGATAGTCCAAAAGTTCTTATTCTCCAAGTTATTACTATTGATCCATTTGACCATAATGATTCATTATCGTTAATTAAGCACCATAATCTTTTGGAGAGCAACACTTTATTAGTTATGGAGATAGATCGAATGCCTAATCCATACTCATTTTTTGGTAAACATGTTATGTTCCAACTCATTTTTGCTTAAGGTTTTTATCCATCACTTGAGCAGAGGAAAATCCTTAAAAGCTTCTCCCAATCCTTGGTTAGCTTCTTATGAAGGAAGAGATAAGAAGACCAGTAAATGTAAAGACTAATAAGGAATAAAATAACCAATTAGAGTCTCCCGTCATAAGTTAGTGTCTTATTACACCAGCTACCTACTCTCCTTTTTAGGAAATTTGTTTTTCCAAGATAAATAGATAGAGATATTTAAGACTTCGTCCTGTTATTTCCACTAGACAATTAGCAGAACTAGAGGCTCCATAGGAGGGCACTATGAAGCTTTTGTCCTTGCTTATACATCACCTAGACATATTACTGAATGAAACTAGTGTTTTTCATCAAACAAGAGACTAACTTAGCATTAGCTCCACATAAAAGGAGCAAGTCATCTATTAAAGTTAGGTTGAAGATTCTTAGTTGCTTGCATTTCCTATGAAGCCCCTTTCCTTATTGATTTTGTGCTCTATTAACCTAGTTAATACTTCAATTGCAATGGCACACAGATAAGCGGAAAGAGGATCTTCTTATTTGATTCCTTTAACCTCTCTAAATAATTTGAAGCGTCACCATTGATTAAAACACTGCAGGTTATAGTAATAATGCATTAAGCAATTCATTGGATAAATTAAGGTGGGAAGCTAGATGACTTTATGGTAGTTAGGATGAAATCACAATCTAAGAGAGGAGATTATTTGTTAAGTTTTTGGTCTCATATTGGAGGAACTTTTAGGGTTTCTTAAGATAAAAAGGAGAAAGGCATGATGATAGAGAGGAAAGCTATCGGGGAGGACTAAAGACTAGTCCATAGGATCCAAGGAAGGTTGGAGAACAAAACGATGACTACAAGAGAATCAAAAACACATAAAAAAGGAAGCAACTTTGAAGAAAAGTAAGAAGTCTATCAAGATTCAATCAAGAACGTCAATATTCAATATCTATGATAATTCATTCTTATTCCTTATATTCTTTATTGTTTACTATAGATTTCTTTGTTTGATTATGAACTGATTAGAATGTAAATCTATATTAGGACGAACACTAGACTTATTGTTTTGGATTGAATTTTTGATTTAATGTAAGGTTCTAGTTTTCTTAAGAATTATTTATACTTAGCTATTTTAGTGAATTGAAGTGCAAAATGTGGAAAATTTAACTTCAGATTTCATATATAGGGATTAAAGTAGCAAATAAGAAGATTCATATGTATGATTAAGTTAAAGAAAGAATAATGAGAGTCACATGGAATCCTAGAAATAATTAAGGCGACATAAATTTTCTAAGTTAGGGTCAAACCTATCATAAGAATTTATAGAATGAAATAATATATCCTTGGTGGTTTTGATTAATGAGAACTTTCCGTTAATCAACTTAAGGATAAGAGTTACATGTCTTGAAACATAATATAGTTATAAGTTCCATATTACTGTTAACCTAGGAAACAAGGTCGGCCCTGGGTAGGGGCGAGCAGGGCGCCCGCCCAGGGCCCTCAATGAGAGGGGAGGGGGGGGGGCTTGGAGCTCCCTCTCTAAACTAAAATTTCTTGGCTAAAAAAAATTTTTTTGACCAAAAATTTTTTTTTTAATAAAAAGGGGCCCATTTTTTTTAAAAATTAATTTTGCCCAGGGCCCTCTATGAGAGAGAGTCTGAAGCTTCCTCTCTAAACTAAAATTTCTTGGACAAATTTTTTTTTATGAGACGGGGCCTATTTTTTTTAAAAAATTTAATTTTGCCCAGGGCCCATAAAAGTATAGGACCGGCCTGCTAGGAAACTAAGGTTAAACATTAAATCAGGATCTATCACCTTGATTGGTTATTTCTTATTTCTTATTTTGGTTTTGTTCATTTTTTTTAAAATCAATGATTTACTTTTTTATATTAGATAATAAAAAAATGACTAGTACTAGTAGTTATAGTCCTTATGTACTCAATTCTCGCGCTCACGTTAAGCTATACCATAAGAACGATAAGTGCATTTGTCTTAGTAATTTTTATTTATTTTTGTTTTCAAAATTATAATAAACGCATCAACATGCAAACTAGACAACTACTATTGTTGAGATGGTTATGTGCAGCGCAAGTAAATTTCAAAATTTCAAAAATTGACCTAAGAACACAGTTTATTTATAAGATCTTTTATTTGTTAAGGATGATTCATTTCTAAGAGAAATTTAGAATTAAAATAATAAATTTCCTAAAATATACAAATATTTTCTATATTTTTATTTATTTTCAAAAGTATCTTTATTTTAAAAATGATCTAAGAACACATTTTCTAAAAAAGATCTTTTATTGGATTTTTACTAAGTTATTGTAATATAAATTATTATGTGGTTGAATATTAAACATATGATATAGTTTATATTAAGTTCTAACATGACTTTACTATGAATTTTTGAATAAACCATTTTATTAAAATAAGTCAAATATGAATTTTTGAATAATTTTTGAATAACATGTTATTCAAAAATTCATATTTGACTTATTTTAATAAAATGGTCTTTTAGTATTTTAATGTTATTCAAAAATTCATATTTGACTTATTTTAATAAAATGGTCTTTTAGTATTTTTAATAACATATAAATAATTTTTGAATAATACGTTAATACGTTAATTTTCTAATTAGTTAAAATTTAAAAGAGATTTATATCTTTTATCTTAATAGTTTAACGAGATGAACATATAAAATAAACATACTAGAGTTTTCTCATCAAAAATGGACAAATGGCACTCTCTAGTAAAAATAACTCTCCAATCTTCAAAGTTAAGATATATACTATTCAACGTACCTAATAAAATTGTATTATAATTTAATAATTAATATTAAAAATGCAAGTATAAGTTTAACTAATTAGAGTTTCTTCGTATTCATGTATTAATTATAGTTTCTTCATACACTATTCACGTATAAAGGCAGACCTTTGAGCTTTTTAATTTATATATTATTATAATTAGTCCAATTACACTAATGAAATCCTTCAAAACTAATTTGTTATAATATGTTTCATCGATTCAAAACATTGCAGAAGTGATAAATTTGTAGAATTGAAGGTTTCTTATTTTCACTGTTTAAGATGGAATTGAACGTAACATGAAACCCTCCGTTTTTATTCCAGTTCATTTCATTCTATTATAAAACCTTCAAACAAACGATAGATTGTGTTACATTCTATTCCATTATTAACCTCAAACTTAAAATCAAACTTAGTTTGATGAAATTGAAGTATGAATTAGCAGTAAAAATTACGAAGGTGATAACTTTGGGTACGATTCGGAGTCCGAGAGGATAACAAATGCAAATGCTGTGCACCCTCTAACAAGTCTGTCCCAGTGTCTCGCTTAATGCAGGAGTGGCAAAGCTCCTAAGAGAAGCCCATGGCTACCCTCGCTTTTCCTTACCTCCATTCCTTTCTTGTAGATTCTCCTCCCACTAACCGCCTCTCCCTCTTCCGCTCCATTTCGAGGCCTTTTCCTACCCACCGTCGCCACAGACGCCGCTGTCACTTAACTAGAACCATCGTCTCTGCAGTTAACGTCTCATCCACGGTTGCCCAGCGGCGACTTTCCTCCACTGACCCAAACAATCAGCCGCTTGAGCCTTCTGTCCTTACCTTTCAACAAGCCATTCAGCGACTTCAGGTACAGTCCTTTTCTTATTGAAAAATTTTCACTGTCTTTCCCTGTTCCCTTTGAGAAGAATAAACTAAACTAACCTTTTGTGTTAAAGGAATACTGGGCTTCAGTAGGATGCGCGGTAATGCAATGCAGCAACACCGAGGTACTCCCACTCCTCGCTTTGATTGCTTTATCAACCTTAATTCCTTGCCTGCTTCATGCACTGTTGTGTAACCTATGGTTTTAAACAGGTTGGAGCTGGTACTATGAATCCCCTGACGTTCTTAAGGGTTCTTGGTCCAGAGCCGTGGAATGTTGCGTAAGTTTGGTTGATGTTGAATGTAGATATTAAATTAGTACAGCTTCTTTCATTTTTATATTATTTCTGTAGATTCCAGTACAGTTACTAAACCAGGTACTCAGTTCTGCAAATTTGGTGGCTTCTGGCTTCTTCTGTCTACTCCCAAGATTCTTCTTTGGATGTTTATACTATATTCTTCTTTTTTGCCTGTCTGATCATCTATTTTCCAATTTAACATACAAAACTGTCGTTTACCACTACAGTTACGTGGAACCTAGTATCCGACCCGATGATAGCCGTTATGGGGAAAACCCAAACAGGCTTCAACGTCACACTCAATTTCAGGTTAAGTTGAAATTTTGATTGATTAAAGTTGTCATTTCCATAAACACTTTCTGCTGCTCTCTGTTGTAATTTGTGTTAGTGATAATGGAGATTGACTTTTCTTATCTTTTTCAGGTTATACTTAAGCCTGATCCTGGAAATTCACAAGACCTCTTCATTCAAAGCCTGTCAGCTTTAGGTATTAACTCTCACATCATGCTCTGTTTTCATGGATGCCAAAAGGTTTGATCCACTCCTCCGTCACAAGATACATATTTCAAAAACATGCTCTTCAAATTGCTATCCTTGCCTTTGTTAGAAAATTGAAAACTT
>JAOQMR010000006.1:16886540-16899578 GCA_027563865.1 Erythroxylum pelleterianum | reverse complement strand
CGCAGTTCTACTTCAGGAAGGAAATGAGCACATATTATCTAGAGCGTGCTAGTGTTGATCATGTTCAGAAGCAATTTGACCTTTTTGAGGAAGAGGCTCATTCCTTAGTTGCTTCAGGCCTTCCAATTCCAGCGTATGTTCTAGGATTTATACTTTATTTGTGTCTAGAATATCTGATTAGTGTTCCAACTTTACTTAAAGATAATGTTTTCAACATGCTAGGTATGATCAGCTTTTGAAGGCATCACATGCTTTCAATGTCCTGGATGCTAGAGGTTTTGTTGGGGTAACAGAACGGGCTCGATATTTTGGTCGTATGCGCAGGTGAGATTACTTCATCTTGCTACTATACTGTGTGTAGTTGATTTTCGTTCAACCAAAATTTATCCACTTACATCAATGTACAATATTGTCACACGTACTTTCCAACTAAATTGACATCATTAAAGAAGAAAGTAGCACCTTTTGACTACTTATTTCTTTGTGATTTATTAGTTTAGCTCGTCAATGTGCTCAACTTTGGCTAAGGACTAGGGAGGTACTGGGACATCCACTGGGTGTTGTTTCTGGACCTGTTCATTCTGTGGCTCCTAAAGAGGCACTAGAGGCAGCAGTGAAGAAGGTGACTATATTTTTTTTCCTCTACTTTCCTCTTTTATTTTTTTGGTAAATGCTTTCCTCTTTCCTCTTCTGCTTAGGAAGTATAATTTTGTTGGTCAATTGAATTTCCTTTTCGATCATTCTGATGTCTAAACTTTTTCAAGTCTGCAGTTTCTGCATTAAGCTTTCCAAGATTTTGTTAGTTTATTCTTGTTGACTTAGGGTATAAAGTTTCTGGTTTCATGCCATGCATAACTTGGTAAACTGATATGATTTTGTGAATGCTGTAATCTGTTGGTTTCAGCACTATAGCAGTGTCAGGACTTTCATCTGTACTTTCTGTTCTTTTAATACCTTTAGATCAAGGGACATTCTTTTCTTCTTCTTGTGTGGCTTGTACATGATGCTTAACTGACATTATAACTTTATAAAGAGTTACCTCTAGAGATTCGTCTATGCTTTAGAAATAACAAGCTAGCACAAGTGTGTGTGCAGATACAAACATGAGTCATAGAGTTCTTTCATTGTCAATTTAGCATTTCTTCTTAATCTAATCTTATTGGATATTTCTTCCATTTAATCAATGCCTATTAAATTCTTAGTAGGTGGGAGTAGCTATTTTCTTTTATTTTATGAAGAAGTCTTGCAGTACTTGTTTTATTAGTAATTATTCTTTGCTAATTTTTTAGCAGATTCACGACATCGTGAGATTGTTTGTACTTGAAATTGGGACTGAAGAACTACCACCTCAAGATGTTGTTAGTGCTAGTAATCAGGTATAATTCAGTTTTGGCTTCACATAGAAATTGATTCTTAAATGCTATTTTGTCCAGTTGATATGATTTGGGATTCATGTCTTAATATTGTTGGTTTATATTACCCATTTGAAGAATAAACTACATCATTGGTGTGATGATGTGGTGCCCTCTCCAACAATTTTATGGTTTAAGTGTACTAGCCTGTTGGCCTTTGCAGCTTAAAGAGTTGGTATCACAATTGTTAGACAAACAAAGGTTGAGCCACGGTGAAGTGAAAGCATTTGGCACTCCCAGAAGACTAGTGGTACTTTTTTCAAATTTACCTCCTTGCATATTGTGGATTAACTCATGAATGTGCATGTGTGTGTATTTACTTGTTTATTTATGCATAAAATACTGGGAGCAACATATTAAATAATTCTATGTTGTGCATTGTAAATAGTTTGAATAAATTAGTTCTGAGCATCCATGTATTGTTAATCATGGTAGCAACTAGGAATTAATATAGTGACAGTTTAAAGAAATTGGTAATTTTGATATCCACGTATTGTTAATGATGGTAGCAGCTAGGAATGATGATAGTGACAAAGTCACTATTGCATCATAGGAACATGATTAATTGTTATTTAGGAATGTAGTGACGGGAAAGGAAGAAATTCAATTTGAATCAAGAGTTCATTTATTTCTTCTCCTAATATGATCAACCTTTACTTTCTTTCCTGTTTCCTTTTGCTTGTCCTTTTCCCCCTTACTTTGCTTGCAAGGGCTTGGTCTTTCATATAAGGAGTCTGTTTATGTGGGAGAATCCTCTTGTCATCACCTTTAATAGGATAGGCTTGGACTCAATCCTGCAGTAGACTAGGTCACTAGGGCTGCCATCTACAATCCACCCAGTGTATTTTTATGCCATAGTTCATTGTGGATCATTATGAGCAACTTTGATTCATTAACCCTTAGTTCTGTTGATGTTAGTTGAAGATAATATGTGAAGATGAAGTTATTTAGTTGCACCGTGAAGTTCCTTTTTGATCCTCAAACTTGATATATTGGCTTTGATTTGTTTATAACTTTGAAAAGTTAATAAATACTAAAAGTACATTTTGTTTTCTCCTTGAAGTTGCTAGACAGGAGTCATCCATTTCAGCCTCTAGAAAGATGCACAAAAGAAGCTTATTATACTTTTTCTTTTCACTAGCTTTCAAACCTTGATATTCCTTAATAGGTTCCAAATAGGGAAAGGTGCCAATACTTTTATTTCTTTCCATTAAACCTTCCTGTTCATTCTACGACAACACCTTTCCTTTGAACTATCATTTTGATGACCAAACTTCTACTACTGATGGGAAATCATATTTTATTGGCCATTTCAACACTACAGCTTATAACTGAATTTGTATTTGCTTATAGTTACTGCTTATAAATGAGTGCTCTCTTTCCAAATTTTCTAGTCATCAAAGAGCTAATCGTCCTAGTTGATAGACTCATAGACTGATTTTATTTCCATGTATCAGACCATCCATATGTGCCCATTAGGGTAGACAACGACATTTATTATATCTGGATATTTTTATTCTTATGCTTGTCGATCAACTTGCCATGTGAAACAGACACCTTTATGTTTCAAACACCGTTAAAACGTTTATCTTTCCGTGAACAAAGGTTTTCAATTTAGTTTTTCATACCTACATATTAAAGTGATGGAGTGCTGCTTCTTTTTCTAAGTTTATGTTCATTTTGTGATATTCATGCCTTTTCTTAGGTATAAGTAATATGTGGACATTAATAGTTTGTATCTTATTCTTGCATTCACAGGTTCATGTTGAGAGCCTTCATACAAAGCAAGCTGAAAATGAGGTTGATGTTCGTGGACCTCCTGTATTGAAGGCTTTTGATGAACAGGGAAATCCAACGAAGGTGCTCATATGCTCTTTTCCTATTTAGATGATGTGCTGATTAATAATTTTGGCCTATTGAATTGAAACCCCTTTAGATTTGGTGGTTACTATAAATGATTGTGTTTGGAGTCTTGGACAAAGCAACGTTGAATGTAATTGAAATCAAAAATGAAAAGCTGCAAATTGGGTTGTATAATGGCAGGCTGCTGAGGGATTTTGTCGCAGACACAATGTGCCATTGGACTCGATGTTTAAAAGAGTTGATGGTGAGTTGGTTTACACTGCTAAGTTCTAAAGACAAGTACATCTTATTTTTCTTTCATCTGAGCTTTTATCAACAGAAATGATTGTTTTGTGTGTTAATAGTCCATTTTTCGGTTAAAAAACCTGTTTTGTTTATAGTCTTTGCATTGCTTAAAATATCATGTTTCCTGTTATGGTTTCATATATTTAAAAGCTAATATATCACCATATTATTTAACACTTAAACTTTTAGTTCTTGTTCTTGATTTATTTATTAGACAACTTCTAAGCTTTTCCTGTTTCATCTCTTATGGTCTTTTGCGTACCTTCTGTTTTAAAGATTTAATAAGCATTTTGAAGATGTCACATCACCTTTGTGTTAATGGTGCTTTGCTCAGATTATATAACTGCATTTGTTGGATTGTTTTTGATATTAAATTAGATTGATTTTTCCATACCATTAATTGATTCTTTATTTGTGTTTTTGTTTTCGTAGATTCTTACATTTACTTTAGTGTAGGCATTTTATTTGTTGATGTTCTTAGTTAATTCATCCGTCCTTTTAATTTGTTAAATTCATGCAACAATGCAAATTAGAAGGATGGATCAGGTTGGCATGTTTTGTTTGTTCTCACTTTATTTGCACTGGAAAGATATGACTACTTGCAATGGTGTGGACTGGCAAAATTTTGACCCAGTTAAATGTAACCTTTATGTTTTTCATTTATATATCTATAACATGCTCACATTAGTATCAGTGTGATGATGATACTTGAAGAGTTCTATTTTGTCTGTTTTTCTTGTTTTTCCCCTTCTCTTCATAGGGAAAACAGAATATGTATATGCACGTGTGATAGAGATTGCTCGGTCTAGTTTGGAGGTAGAGATGCTTATCCTTTTTCTTTTTTGCTACTCAAGGTTTTACATGACATCTTTTTAACTTCAAAATTAGTAAATGGTATTGGTTCTTGAGAAGCAAGTATATGAAATATTTATAAAGAAATTAAGACTTATGGAAAGTTGAAAATCACACCAAAAAGGTGATATTTTTTATGACAATATTCCCTTTGTTCAGGATCATTTCTGTGCACTATTTAGCTAAATGTATCACCTGTTTGCTAGATTTTATCTGAAGATTTGCCCGATATCATCAATAAAATATCATTTCCAAAGTCAATGCGCTGGAACTCTCAGGTGTAATTCATTCTCCCTTTGGAGCTCTTTCTATTTACCCTTTTACTTGTGACTATTTTAGGAAGTTTACTAATATACTTTCTATTACCTAGGAGAAATTCTAGTTTTTGATGAGGCACTTTTTTGTTTCATTTTCATGATGTAGGTGTTGTTCAGCAGACCAGTTCGGTGGATTATGGCATTGCACGGAGATGTTATTATTCCTTTTGTCTTTGCTGGAGTGTTGAGGTACTATCTCTCTCCCTTCTTTTCTTTTGCTTGCTCGCTTGCTCTTGTGGAATTGTTTGCCAAACGTGTATGAGATGGCTTGGCTTGTATAATGATGTGCAAAATCTATCTGTATGATAAACACCAATGAGAAAAGTGAAGGAATCAAAAAGTATGAAGAAGAATTGGAGGAAAAGAGAGAGATGTTTATTGGTGGAAATGGAGAATACAAAAAAACTGATAGCTATTCGATATGATATCCTCTCCTCAAGGACTTAATCAAGCCATTTTGCAAAATAACAATCACTGTCCCTCTCTCCTCCTTTTTCACAAATAGATATGAAAATATAATAGCTAACTACTGCCCCCTCATCAATAGTAATGGTATTGGAATGCGAAAACAACATAACCAACATAAATCAATTTTCTGTCGATCATTTTATTGAGCTGGATCTTGGATTGCTTGGGTTGTTTTTCTTCCTTTTCCTTGGATACATAAATTGCACTAAAGGTCTATCATTACCCTCCCCTTTCACATTCACCTTGTCCCCAAGGTGGAAATTTGGGAATTGCTCTTGCAACATAGCTAGTGGTTCCCTTATGCTTCAAAATCAAGTAAAAATTTAAAATCAAGTAAAAATTTCAAGTAAAATTTTCCATTAAATTGATGCTTCTAGCCTCGTAGAAACTACACTTGTATCCAAAACCTCCCCAGGCTCCACCACCCACTCCAAAATCTCAGTCTGGACAAGAGAGTTTGGGCAGTAACTGAATTCCCAATAGCCTTCTTAAGTTGAGACGCGTGAAAGACATGATGAGTAGATGTAGAACTTGGGATTTCAAGTTTATAAGCTACCTTCCCTATTCTTTGCAATACCTTATACGGACCAAAATACCAAGGGGACAATTTTTGTTGTTCCTTTTAGCCAAGGATTGTAATCGATAGGGTTAGGGTTTCAAATAAACCTTATCCCCTACTTGAAACTCAACATCCCTCTGGTGCTAGTCAGTCCTCTATTTCATGGAATTCTAGACAAAATGAAGATGGTCCTTTAATTTGGCCAATAAAATATCTTACTGTAGTTGCTATGTTTGCAGATTAGAATTGGGAGTAGGATTGGCATGATTATATTGGATTAAAGGGGGAGGGTCATGCTTGTAGACCAACTTGAAAGTTGTGCAATGAAGAATGGTAGTATGATTAGGACATGTTAAACCAATATTTAGCCAATGGAAGCCACTTAACCCACTCACCAGGTCTAGATCTCACAAAGTAGTAGGTAAGCCTCTAAACTCTGATTCACCGCTACACTTTGATCACCACTTTGTTTATGATATCTAGTGCTTGGTTTTAGAGATGTATGTTGAAACCTAAACAATTCAGATCAAAGGTGTCTCAAAAGCACCTCATCCCATTCTGAAACAATTAAGCAGGGAACCTATGGAGCTTGAAAATATGGAAAACAAATTCTTCTGCTATCCTGTTTGTTATATGAGGATGTTTTAAAGGAATAAATACTTACTTAACCTATCAACCACCGTCAAGATTAAGTTGTACCCTTGTGATTTCGGCAATCTCTCAAAGAAATCCATAGAGAGGTCTTCCCAAATAGCATTCGGAATCGACAAAGGTTGGATTAATCCTGCGGGTATTGTCCTTATTTTGTTGGTAGGTTTGGCGTGCTCACAAACTGCTTAACATTTGCTTTCATCCCCTCTTAAGATAGCTCACTAGTCAAGCATTAGTAAGTCTTCAAAAATCCCCCATGCCCCCCTATGGGGCTACAATGGAATTTCTGCAATAACTTATTTTTATGGTGGGAGTTTTGGAAATCACCAACCTACCCTTATAGTGCAATTGCCCCTAGTGTAGAGTCCACCCTAGTTTGGAGTTGGGATTCAGTTACAATGAAAACACAATTTATTGTAGCTGGGGGTCATTTTTCATTTTATTTGAAAGTTGCTCCCAATCCAATACCATAGGCATTGAAAAGGTATGAACTTCCACTGCTAGAGGTAGTATTTGCAGCCTGATTTTCTTTTTCGGGCTTATATTGGATTTAAAAGTTGAACCCCATTAGCTTAGTGAGCCATTTTTGATGTTCTGGGGCTATCATCTGTTGTTCAAACATAAATCGAAGGCTTCGTTGATAGATCTTGACCACAAAGTGCTTGCCAAGCAAATGATGTCTCCATTTTTGAATGGAAAAGACCACGAACATCAGCTCTTGCTCATAAGCCGATTTAAATCGGGCTTGTCTTGTCAACGATTGGCTAGAAAAAGTGATTGGTCTTGCCTTCTATGATTAACCAACTCTTAATACAAGTCTAGAGGTGTCTGTCTCCACGACAAATACCTCGTCAAAATTTGGCAGTGCTAAAGTAGGGACTGCCTTTATGGTGTCTTTCAAGCACTATACAGCCTCAGTAGCCTCCTACCCCTATACAAATCCCTCTTTCTTGAGTAGCTAGGCTAAGGGAGCAACAATTTTACCCTAGTTTTTGAACAACCTTTGATAATATCGTATAAGGCCTAGAAAACCTTATAACTCCTTTTGATTTTGGGGCAAATGCCGCTCTTCTATTTCCCAAATTTTCTCTTGATCAACCATCACTGTTGTTCTGAAATCATCTAGCCTGAATTCGCAAGCTTATTATAGTAAAAACATTTCCTCAAATTGACAAAGAGCTTGTGGTGGTGGAGGATAGGCAAAACCTTGTGTAAATACAATAAATGCTCAGACAAGGAGGAGCTATAAATCAAGATATTGTCAAAGAAAACTAGCACATACCTCCATAATAGCCCCTTAAAAATTAAGTTCATAAGAGCTTGGAAAGTCGTTGGGGCATTGGTCAAACCAAACAGCATTATAAGGAACTCATAATGTCCTTAATGGGTGCAAAAGTTTTAGGAACATCTTGAGGCTGTACTCAAATCTGGTGATACCTTGATTTAAGGTCTAGCTTTGTGAAGAGTTTGGCCACCTTGATTTAAGGTCTAGCTTTGTGAAGAGTTTGGCCCTATGTAGTACATCAAGCAACATATCGATAGTGAACAATCTGTGGCCTTGTTAAGTACCTTATAGTTGATGCAATACCTCTTAACTCTCATCCTTCTTCACTGGCAATGCTTGATTGGAAAAAGGGCTGGTGCTAGGGTGTACGATTCCTACCTCCATTTCAGCTACTAATTTCTCAATTTCATTTTTTTTAATGTGTGGGCAATGGTAGGGATGCACGTCTATGGACTTCGTTCCTTTCTTAAGTACTATTGAATGATTATACCCACGCTCGGGTGGTAGGAGTTTCAAAGACATCTTTGCACTTAGCTAGCAACGCTTTTACTGTTGGATTCACTTTGTTTTCATGTGTTTCCCAATCCAAAGTTAAGAACTCAATGACGATTACTTCTTCCTCTTATTGAGGAGCTTTAACTATATATTTCAAGGACACTAAGGTCTTGATAAGACTTTGATCACCTTGCAAAATCACTTGCCTGCCACCTAATTCAAAGAACATAGTGAGATGCTTCCAATCATCATGAGTTATCCCCAGGGTAGCTAGCCACTTCAGAACCAAAATCGCATTCGAGCTCCTCATTCTGAGCAGTAGATAATCCTCCTCAATCGTCAAACCTTTCATTTGTAATATGACCGTTTTACATACCTCCTTTCGCTTCATCTAATTACTGTTTCCTATGATCACACCATAATTGGAGGTTTTTAAGATTGGTATCTTTAACTTCTCTATCAAGTCTTGAGAGATGAAATTGTGGGTTACGCCACAATCAATGAGTACCACGACCTCTGCTCCATTTATACTGCCTCGAAGTCTTTGGTTCCGATAAGTTGACTATTGAATTTAAAGATAGCTCACCCCTTCAATTTCACTTTTCACTACGCCTCCCCAATGATTGGAAGTTCCAATTTCCTGGGGCAACTTGTCTTTGTCCTATGATTTTGCTTCTTTAGTGGTTTCACAAATACTAGGTGTAGTGTCAGCCTTGGAGGCCAGGGTTAAAAACACCCCTAATTGAATAATACTTGTATGTCCTTGGTTGCTCATTCCTACCTCTTGTTGTTTCAATAGATTGATGAAAGTCTCTTCCAACCATTAAGCCATAGCGGCCATGGAGGTGGACAAATCTGCCACTTCCTTCTATAGAGCAAATAAATGCTTGATCTCATTCTTAACTTGTTCCAATCATGATCCCATTTTGGTGCTGGGCATTAGCTAAGCAGGATCAAAATTTATGGGCACCAATGGGAAAACTAAAGGAAACAAAAAGTGTGAAGAAGAATTGGAGGAAAAGAGAGAGAAAATGTATATTGGTGGAAATGGAGAATACAGAAACACTGATAGCTATTTGAGATGCTAGCCTCTCCTTAAGGACTCAGCAGATCCATTTCACAAAATAACATTCCTCGTCATTCTCTCTTCCTTTGTCACAAATACATATACTCATGAAAATAGAATAATTGACTACTGCCACCTTATTAGGTAATGATATCAGTGGTACTAAAATGCAAAACCAACATAACCAACACAAATACATTTTCTGTTGATTATTTCGTTGGGTTGGATCCTAGATTGCTTGGGCCTTTTTCCTTCTTTTTCTTCTGATACATAAATTATGGAGATCTATCATTGTAAAGGTGTTTTCTTTCTGTTTTCAAACCGAACTTGTGGTCTTATGCACGTGCTTGGCTTGGTTTCTTGTTTGAGCTTTGTTGTTGAATATTCTTTTCATGGCACCTATCTTCTAGTTTTTTGGATTTTCATGTATGTGAAAACCTCCTGGTTGGCATGACATATATCACTGCCGGACCTAAACTGATGATTGAAACTCAAGGATAATTTTTGCAAGCTCATTTTTGTGCAACACTTTTTGAAGTCTATGCAAGCGGTCAAAAACTTTTAGATTAATTAATGGCTTTCTTTAATAATGCAGCCTTGCAGCTGAAAGCTTTTATTTGTCCTATCTTTGTTTTGTAGTTTTTTGGATTTGTTAATGTGGCGGAAACTTGTAGCTGTCATGTTAGATTCAACCGATTCAAGTGGGACTAACGATTAATTATGTTTTCCTTTTTTGGGTTATGTTTTCTTCCATTTCTTTGAAGTCTGTTCAACTATGTCAAGAACTTCTTAATCATAACTGGTTAAGTAGTTTCTTTTTAGCTATTGTTAGAGTTTCAACCAGTGTGACTCCAACAATGCTCGTTTTTGGTTGTAATAGTTGCATTTAACTATATCAACAGTTGCAATCTTCCACGTAATATGTAGTGAAGAAGAGAGTTGGTTAACATTATGTGCACAACTAACCCCACAACTATAAGATTATTTTCAATTTCTAATATTTCCTTTAGCATTTTGGTCAAAACATATCTTAATTCTTTTGGTGGAATGATACAGAAGTAACACCTATAGCCAAGGCTCCTACAAAAAGTTCCATGTTTATTTGCATGCTATTTTTGTGTGCTTGATTCTTATAGAACACATTCCATATTGCTACCAAGAGTGATTTTCAATACCCTCCAACTTAATATAATCTTTTTTGTTAATGTAGTGGAAATCTATCTTGTGGCCTTCGAAATACTCCTTCAGCAACTATTCAGGTATAATTAATTGACTACTTGAATTTTAGCTTAGTGCACTCTAACTTTGGAATCAGTGTTATACTCCAATCTGATAGTCTCTATGATTGAAATGTTTAGAAGACTGACAAAGTGACTAGAAGGCTTAAACCTAAGTAGGTTTCATGCCCATCTATTTATAATAGTAAAAAACGTATCTTGTTTCTAATATGAAACACAGTGGGTTGAATGTGTTGACAAAACTAGATAGAATTTGTTCTCTACATTTATCTCATGATAGATAAGTTTGAACTAGGAAAAAAAATACATTAATAATACTTAGAATCTCTAATAATTTGTAGCACCCTAACTACTTAGGTGCTGATTTATTTTATCTTGAATCTAAGATAAAATATACCTATTTTGTTGGGATCATTATGTACTAATATCAACTTCCCCAATTTACCAACACTCCCCCTCAAGTTGGTGCAAAGATGTCTATTAGTTCAAATGGTTTCCTTAACAATCCTTTAGTAATTGTGTTTGTGACTTGTTGCATGGTTGTAATAAATGAGGTGCATATTATTCCTGTTTCAAGTTTTTCTTTAATGAAGTGTTTATCAATTTCAATGTGTTTTGTTCTGTCACGAAGAACTAGATTGTGGGCAATATTGATAGCTGCCTTATTATCACAGTACAATCTCTTAGGAAAGCTCATTGGACTTTGAAGATCTTCCAAAACTCGTTGTAGGCATAGAACTTCACATACACCTTGAGCCATTGATCTAAATTCTGCTTCCGCACTACACTTAGCAACTACACCCTTTTTTCTTACATCTCCATGTAACTAAGTTGCCCCAAAGGAATGTGTGAAATATTAGCAGAGAAGAAATAATTTCATTCTCATCAATTGTAGGTTACAGCAGTAGATATATATATACACAAAAGTCTATACTAAATCAAGTATTAGATTTCCTAAGATACATGGAAATCTGTATCAAATCTGTATCTTATCCTAATCCCTAGAAATCAGGGATTTACATGATCCTAATCCCTAGAAATCAGGGATTTACATGACTTCTATAGCTGTACAATCTACTAGGCAGATTCTACACAATCTGACAGAATGTACAATACCTAGAAGTCGATCTCCTATCAGTAGTTGATCCTGCCGAGTCTGCACTAGTACAGACCTCCACTCCTCTATTTTCGATTTTTTTTTTGGTTGAAAAAAGACCTTTTCTTAGAGTGCCCTTCAAATATCAAAGGATTCTGTACACAACTTGAAGATGCTCCTCACATGGGGAATGCATAAATTGACTAACCATACTTACAACAAAGGCAATATCAGGCTGTGCATGAGACAAGTAGATCAGTTGCCCCACCAATCTCTGGTACCTCTTTGTATCTATTGGAATCCCATCTTTAACATCTCCAAGTTTGGCATTGAACTCTACTGGAGTGTCTGAAGGCTTGCATCCACTCGTTCCAATTTTATTTAAGAGATCTAAAATATACTTCCGTTAATGAGACTACAATTCCCTTTTTTGATCTTGCTACTTCCATTTCAAGAAAATATCTTAGTTGACCTCAGTCCTTAATTTCAAACTCTTTGACTAGACTTAGCTTAAGTTTCCTCGTTTCTTCTATATTGTTTCCACTCAAAATTATATCATTCACGTAGACAATCAGAATTGAGATTTTTTCTTGGTGGATCTCTTAGTGAACAAAGTGTGATTAGATTGTGCTTGACCATAACCTTGACCTTTAACAAACTTTGTGAACGTTGACCAGAAATTATTAGCATTGATATTGTTATAATTAGTCCTATAATCTCTCCTATAATTGAGAGATTTTTTAGAGTTAATAGCTAGATTACTTCCTAAATAGTCCTATGAATTTTGTACGTAAACCTTGTTCCTATGTACACAAATTCACAGAATATAAATTATCTTCAACATTCAACACATTCAACATGGTATTAGAGCCTTACCTGATTTAGGGTTTTTTTTTTCCTGACTGTTCGTTCCAAATAGGAACGAACACTGGCTGAGTGTTGCTCTCCTAAAAAGCAACGTGTTTTTCTTCTCACCACCCACCTAGATTGCTTCAGCTGTGATTGGCGACTCCCACCGTGAAAGACCCGACATCAACTACACCTCCATTCACCGCCATAGTCTCTCTACTGTCGCCATGCGTGAGCACCACGTGCCACCCTCCGGCCAGTGTTTCGCCTCGGTTCTTTCTCCACTAGTGTCGCCGGCCTCTTGCCTCTCCTTTGGTGGTGTCAAACCATAGTAGTTAATAGCGGATAGCGACGCGGAGCGGCCAACCCCGAAAACGCTATAGCGGAATAGCGGATAGCGAAGCGGCCGCTATTTCTACACACACATATAAGCTTTCTACACACACTGTCACACACATATATATATATAAGCTTCACCAGAGGTTTAGCATGGAAAACAATTGAATACAATACACCAATAAGTTTAGAGACAGAGAGTAATCATCAACATCATAAGCTTTCTATAACTAAGCTTTCTAACAATAATCATCATCATCATCTCC
>JAOQMR010000006.1:16846051-16872513 GCA_027563865.1 Erythroxylum pelleterianum | reverse complement strand
AGGGGGAGCATTGCTCCAGTGTTATTTCCTATATTTTCTATCAATATACTAGCAATCTCTATAGAGGTTCCTAACATGGGATTTGGGAACTATAACTGGGAATCACTCCAACATTTATGATAATTATTTTTTCATTAGTATATTCTAGAAATCATTTCTAAGGTTTTAAGAATAACAGCTAGGTCTAATAGTCACTTTTAAGAGAAAGCATCACACTTCCAAATTGCCATTCAGAATTGAGAAATCTCTCTCTTATGTCATTCACAAATTGAAATGCTCAACATATAATAGAAATTATGCCAATTTAATTTGTAAATAATGACTTTTTTATCTTACCCTAATAGATGTTGAATCCTAATCAAACAAGGACTCAAATGAACCTATTCTAGTTTTACTTTTAATAAACAAAACTGAAAGAAAGCTGTCTAAATAAGAGAAGTTAATACCTAAACTAATTCAGATTCCCTATCATTCTCCTTAGCTTGATGAGAATCAACTTCGATTGTTGTTATGTACATCTCACTTTGGGAATGTAGAAGAGAGAGCGTGTGATTAGAATGATAAAACTTTATTAGGTTTAGCACATCTACTCTTGATAGTGCTCTAATAGAAAATAATTGTTAGTTTCCAAAATGGGATATATACTATATGAACTAAAAATCTCTATAAAAATAATTGTTAGGTTCCAAAACGGGATATATTGTAGACATAATAAAACTCTCTTAACGGGGAGCTTCTCCAATCATCCTCATCATCCTAAGAGCATTGTCAACTTTTACTTCGCTATCATCCACAGCTTCATCGTTGAATCTTTCTGCCCTTCTTTCTTTTCCCTTTCTTAGGGATTCTTAGGCATATTGACCTCTTTGATTGCATCTAAAACACTTAGTTTCAATGCTGCCTCACTGTACTTCGCAAAAAAATTATTTATATGAAGGTTGCATTTGTTAGCTTATGAACATTAGGTGGACCTTTGCCAGCAGATTCCCCGTATTGGTTTGTCTGTGAATTGTTAGAATACATCTCCGATTTTTTTCCACTCCTAAAGCTAATTGATAATCATTTTAAGGTCATACCCTTTGGTTGGTTAACTCTTTCTGAATGTTTTCCCTTGAGAACATTCTTAAAATGGGAGCTTACCTGCGTTTCTGTCTCCATTACCTCACAAGTACTACAGATCATTTACGTTTTAGCTCTCCAACATCTTAGTGGTCATTTGTTATGGGGATATTTGAAATCTATTTATTTGGACATGATTTTGCATGATGGAATTTTAATGATATTTGGTGTCATTTCCAAATTTCAGCATCATACTTCCCATGCTGCCATTCACAATTCAGAAACCAAAATGTTTGACATATGATAAAGATCGTGCTAATTTAATGCTAACTTAATGGAACTCTTTACTGTACCCTAATAAATGTTGAATCCTACAAGGATTAAAAAGACTTCTCTAGTTTAAATTCTTACTTGTAAAACTGACAAGTAAACTGACTATTAAACAAAATAACACCTAAACTAATTCCCATTCCCCATCACCCAAGTTGGATGAAATGATGAAGGTTGCAAAATGAATCTCCTTGTTAAGATGTTTCACTTTATGATCAATTTGAAACAGGAATGTTGAACAACCAGCTAATTGTAGCATTTTCTTGAGTTGAATGGGAGTTGTCTGTTATCATACATCTGAAATACTGAGACTGGTTTTAGCCTAATGTTAGATATCTGTAGCAGCATAACTTTATCTTGGCCTGCCATATTCCTTGGGGCACTAACTTTTACTGGGAAGTTTTTGGATTTGACGTACATTCCTTCTTTCATTGTTAGACTTTTGATGAATATTATATATTTCTGTGGAATTTCTATTCTTAAAATTGATTTAAAGACGTGCAGCAGATAATAGTCCACTGTACACTCTTTCTGCAGGTTATGCAGAAGCATCAAAAATATTTTGCTATATCTGATGGGCATGGAAAGTTGTTGCCATACTTCGTTGCTGTAAGACATGGTTAATTTTTACAAGTTTTTTTTTTAATTTAACAAATACTTTCAAGTCATCAGATGAACTAGGATTTCCTTTTAGGTGGGTAATGGAGCAATAAATCAGAAGGTTGTTCGGAAAGGAAATGAAGCTGTGCTCAGGTTGATGTGGAACTGAACATCTTAATGAATTCATATTCCTTATATGCTCTTGGCAATATGCTTAAGTCTGTTTAGTTTACTTTTTAATATGTAAATATTATTTAAATGTATACCCATATGAGCCGCTATCATCCAAATCTCTGTACTCTATTCAATGTTAATGAGAAGAACTTTTCGAATTGTGTCATTTGTCTCTTGATACTTTATAGTTTTTTCTCAGCTTGATATATGTACCAGATGTTTGTTGTACTTTGTGCAGAGCTCGCTACGAAGATGCCAAATATTTCTATGAAATGGATACAAGTAAAAAATTTTCAGAATTCCGAGGTCAACTAAAGGGAATTCTTTTCCATGTAAGTTATCCTAATTGCTTATTTTGATAGTTTCTGAATTTAGGAGTCTGCTACTTGAATCCTGTTCTTGAAGTGACTCTTAGTCCACTCATTTTTGGCTTTTGAAAGAAAACAGTCAAACACAATATATGTGGTTGTAGTGCTAATAGAAAATGTTTTTTTTCCATGTTAAAATGCCTCCTCTTAAAGCATATGTTGCTTGGAGGTTTAAGAGGGTCTGTGATGGCTGACTTACTGTATTTTTATCTTATCAAATGAATCAGGAGAAGCTAGGTACAATGCTGGACAAGGTGAGCCGCATCCAGAACATGGTTGCCAAACTAAGTTTGGAGTTGGGGATCAAGAAAGATAAGCTTTCAGTTGTCCAGGATGCTGCGTCACTTGCCATGTCAGATCTTTCCACTGCAGTTGTTACAGAATTCACCTCCCTCTCAGGAGTAATGGCACGACATTATGCACTCAGAGATGGCTATTCAGAGGAGGTGTCTAATTTCCCTTAGTAAATCTTAAGTTGACTGTCTAAAAGTGTTTTTATTGTAAGTTTGCTTGTTCATTGGATGTTCATGCTGTATGATACCCTCACACGTACCAATTTCTGTTCTCTTATGTTCTTTTTGAAGCTTAATGATCTTTATGTGCATTTATTGTCCAGATTGCACAGGCCTTGCTAGAAATCGCACTTCCAAGATATTCTGGAGATATGCTTCCAAAAACTGATATTGGGATAGTTTTAGCAATTGCTGACAGGTGAATCGGTGCCATCATTAGTTTTGTTTTCTTATCCAGTTAAAGTTAACCAATGTGTGCATATCTTATTTTCACTTGTAAATTGAAATTAAAAGTTGGTGGTGCGCTTATGCCATGGCTTCCTTCCTTCTGTCAATGGTAACTAAAATACTAGAAAGCACATCAAATTACTTGATCGGTTTATTAAATCACTCTCTTTCAGTGGACATGATGCACAATCATAACTTTGAATATCTATAGCTGCTTTCTTCACCTAAAAACAGACCACAAAGTGATCGAGATACAGATTAGAGGCCATGAAAAAACGGAAACCTTATATCGATATACCTTGTCACAAACCCAAAATCCTCTGAAGTTACAGTTGGTGACAGAATAGATGAAGCTTCTGGTTGATAATAATATAAGAGGCCGTTGGTTCCCAATGCCTTAGTGTTCTTTAAAGTACCATCAAGCTATGCGCTGAGCACACTTTAGGAAACTGCTATTCTTGACACAAACATTCATATGCAACAAAATTCTCTCCGAACTGCTCATAATTTGTGTGTTATTTGTGCAGGTTAGATAGCCTAGTAGGTTTATTTGCTGCTGGTTGTCAGCCTAGCTCCACCAATGATCCATTTGGACTGAGAAGAATCTCTTACGGTCTAGTAAGTTGATTGATAGTTCTCGAGTATTGAAGATTATAAGACTGATACTCATCCCAATTGTTTATTCTAGGTCCAAATATTGGTGGAGAAGGATAAAAATCTGGATGTGGTCCTTGCTTTAAGAATTGCTTCTGAGGTTCAGCCTGTTAAAGTATACAGCGGCACAATAAATGATGTAAGCAGGAGGTCCTTCCCTGTTTGATAAAACTTTCAATATTTTTGAATTGTTAAGACCAAGAAACATCATATCATGTTCATGTTGATACTCTTTTACTGCTCTACATATACACACACAGTTAGACATATATATGTAAGGGTAGGCCTTAATAACTCAACGGAAGATTAAGTAATCAATTAAAATGGATGCAAGAAGTTATGAAATGTATCCCTAATCCTTCAAGATTTCCGACCTTAATCCACCTGTGATATGGAACCAATAGAGCATGCTTGTCAAATTGTTCCTGATTACAACTTGTTAAATGCCCCTAACTGTCGAGATACTGATGCTATAAATAGATTATATTGAGATATAGATAAGCTGTAAATAAATTAGATAGAATAAGTTTGAAATCCTTAAATTAAGAGATTCCTTTAGATAGCTTTAGATAACCTTTCAGATTAATTTCCTATTTTCTTTCTTGTAATGTCCTATATAATGTTGTATACTTCCTATTCAATATGTGAGAATATATGAAAATTCTTTCCCACATGGTGTCAGAGCCGTAGGGTTTCTTTTTTCTGGGATTTGTTCTTTGAGCAACCTTCATTGTTGCATTGTCGAAACTCTATCTTTGGTTCTTCTCTTGTGTGTTCCAGCCTTCATCGCTACATTCCTCCTTGTCTCTCTTTCTGTGATTCCCATTCGGGTAGCCTTCTTCTTCATCATGTCAACCTCTCAAATTTCTGTCTCCACCAAATCTAACCCTCCAGAAGAATTCAGTACCGTTAGAAAATTGGAGATTAACAAAATATTCGGACTTCCTATAGGCTTAATGGGAAGAACTATCTCAAAAGGTCTCAATTTGTTTCACATACGTTAAGGGAAAGGGAGGCTTAGTCATCTTCTTAGAACAGGACCGACTAAGGATAACCCAATGTTTGAAGCATGGGATGAGGAGGATTCCATGATAATGTCCTGGCTATGGGATTCTATGGATCCCATGATCAGTGACACATGCATGTTTTTTGTCACTGCAAAGGAGATTTGGGAGTACATTCGTCGCACATACTCGAAGGCTCGTGATGCTATTCAAGTGTACGAGATCAAGGTCAAAATTGCAACTGCTAAATAAGGAGACAAATCTGTCACAAAATATGCAAACTTGTTGTAGAATTTGTGGCAAGAACTCGATCATTTCGAGTTTTCGAGATGAAGTACCCTAAGGATGTTGTCATTTTGAAGAGCTTCATTGAAAAAGACTGTTTCTATGATTTTTTGGCTGGATTGAATGCTGAATTTGATCAGGTCAGGATCCAAATCCTTGGAAAAGAGGACACTCCATCTCTAGAAGAGACAAATGTCATTGGTTCGAGGAGAAGAAAGCCGAAGGAGTGTTATGCTTGGACATGATTATCAGGACAACGGAAATAGTGATCCATCTAAGCATTCTGGTAGAGAAAACCAGGAGAAGGAGAATAAGGACAACCTCTGGTGCACCCACTGCAAGAAATCGAGGCACACATAGGAAACATGTTGGAAACTACATGGTAAACCACCAAGCTGAAAATTGGGAAACTGTGGGGGACAGCAGAGGTCCCAAGCACATATGGTAGAACAACCCAAAGCTGAGGAAAATTCAGCAACAGGAGGATTAAATAGTGAAGAAATTGAGAAGCTTGTTGGGGATTGAAAAAACTTCTAAGACTTGTTCTTTGGCTCTTCAGGTAAACCTTTACTTCCTTTTTGCATGAATGCCTCAAAAAATCTTTATACCAATTCTTGGATAATAGACTCGGGTGCCACAGACCATATGACATCCACATCTTAGCTCTTCCACACCTATACCCCATGCCCAAGTAACAAAAAGATTGGAGTGGCCAATGGCTCTCTAGTTACCATTGCAGGGTTCGGAGATATACACATCACACCTACCTTTATTCTTCAAAAGGTTCTCCATATACCAAAACTGTCGGCTAGCCTTGTTTCTATTCAAAAACTCACCCATGATCTTAAATGTTATGCTACTTTTTTCCCTTCTCATTGTGTTTTTTAGGATTAGGTCTCGGGGAGGAGGATTGGACTTGCTAAGTAAAGGAGTGGCCTTTTCCTGCTTGAATTGCCTCAAAGAGCTAGGAGCATCCTGTCTTTGTCATTTCTCAATTCCTCAAATAAAGATACCATTTGGCTGTATCATCTACGCCTAGGTCATCCATCTTTTAAAGTTTTAAAGGTCATGTTTCCTCATGTGTTTCAAGGATTAGATATTTCTAAATTTCATTGTGATGTTTGTGAATTTGCAAAACATACTCGAGTATCTTTTCCTATTAGCAATAAAAGAAGCTTTCATCCTTTTCATTTGATTCATAGTGATATATGGGGTCCCTCTATTATACCTAATGTTTTTGGAGCTCGTTGGTTTGTATCTTTAATTGATGATTGCACTCGGGTTACATGGCTCTTTCTTCTTAAACAAAAATCTGATGTTAGCCTTGTTATACCTAATTTCCACTCAATGATTCAAAACCAATTTGGGGTTAAAATAAAAAGCTTTAGGACAAACAATGCTAGAGACTACTTCAACCAGACTTTGTCACCTTTCTTTCAATCACAGGGCATTATCCATGATTCATCATGTGTTAACACACTTCAACAAAACAAGGTAGCCAAAAGAAAAAGTGGGCACTTACTCAACACCACCCCAGCCTTACTCTTTCAAGGGAATGTCCCTAAATCCTATTGGGGAGAGGCAGTTCTTACGGCCACATACATGATAAATAGACTTCCATCACGTGTGTTAGACAACAAAAGTCCCATAGAAATTCTTAATAGCTTCCACCCGCACTTCAAAACCTCAAATGGCCTCACTTAGGGTATTTGGATGCATTGCCTTTGTTCAATTCCATAACCAACATAGAGACAAACTAGACCCCCGATCCATCATATGTGTCTTCCTCGGTTACTCACCTACTCAAAAGGGATACAAGTGTTACAATCCGTCATCTAGGAAATTTTATATCTCTATAAATGTCACCTCACAAAAAATACACCTTTTTTGTTCAAGTCCTCTCTTCAAAGGGAGATTTCAATGATGGAAGATAGAACTTGTCAGTCTTTCGAACTACTTAAAACCTAAGAAGCACGGACACGGACGCAAACACGGACACGGACGCGGACACGGACATGGACACGGACATGGACACGGACACGGATACGTGTCCGACATGCGGACACGGCTCCATTTTGTCGTGTCCATGCTTCTTAGCTTAAAACCCTTGACCTTCCTCCTGCTCCAGCTTGTATTGTTGAAACAACTGAGTCCTCTGAACCAATTATGACTGAGTTTCCCAATTCTACCACTGAACCTGTGATAACACGTGTCCCAGCTAGCGTTACTCAGGAGTGTTCAAGGAGAAAGGTCGTTCCAGAACTAACACAAGTCCAGGAATCCAACTCAGACTCTGGAAATGAAATCATGGTAAAATTTGACTTACGTTTACACATACAATTTGTTGAACCTATTACTGTTAGGGAAGGAACTAGAGAATGCAATAAGAGACCACTTTATCCATTATCTCACTATGTTTCTCTTAAGCTCTTGTCACCAGCCTACTAAAAATTAATTGAGTTTAAATACCATTACTATCCTTAACACCATTTCTGAGACATTGTCAAAAAGGGAGTGGAGGGATGCTATAAGCGAGGAGATGAATGCATTGGAAAAGAATAGGACATGGGAGATTGTTGATAAACTGAAAGGGAAAAACATTGTTTATTGTAAGTGGATTTTTACACCCAAATATAAGGCTAATAGATCTCTTGAGAGATATAATGCTAGATTGGTGGCCAAAGGGTACACTTAGACTTATGAGATTGATTGTCAGGAGACTTTTGCTCCAGTTGCAAAGATAAACACTGTAAGAGTTTTGTTATCATTCGCTGCCCACTTTAATTGGCAGCTCTTACAATATGATGTTAAGAATGCATTTCTCCATGGAGGCTTAGATGAAGAAATCTATATGAACATCCCACCAAGATTTGAGGGAGACATTGGTAACAAAGTTTGCAAGCTGAGGAAGGCCCTTTATGTGTTAAAACAATCTCCTGGAGCTTGGTTTGGGAGATTTGCAAAAGTCATGATGGAGTCTGGGTATAAACAAAGCCAAGGTGATCACACTCTTTTGATTAAACATTCGGCTACAGGGGGAGTTACTGCTCTTCTAGTCTATGTGGATGACATCATAGTGACCGGAAATGATGAGAAAGAGAAGCATGAATTGAAGCCTAGACTAGTAAAAAGAGTGAGAGATAAAAGAACTTGGGAGACTAAAGTACTTCCTCAGTATTGAGGTGGCATATTCCACACAAGGGATTTTTATATCTCAATAGAAGTACGTGACTGATTTATTGGTCGAAACAGGGAAGATTGGGTGTAAGCCAGTCCTTATACCAATGGATCCAAACCACAAGTTTGGAGAAGCTAAAGAAGAACTAGCTGTTGATAAAAGGCTGTATCAAAAACTGGTTGGTAGACTTATATATCTTGCTCACACTTGGCCAGACATAGCATACTCAGTAAGTGTGATCAGTCAATTCATGCATGATTCAAGAGAACCTCACCTTCAAGCTGCTTATAGGGTGCTACATTACTTGAAAGGCAATTTGGGATAAGGAATTTTGTTCACGAAAAACAATCCTCTTGCTTTAAAAGCTTACACTGATGCTGGCTATGCAGGTTCCATAGTGGATAGAAGATCAACTACATGATATTGTACTTTTCTTGGAGGAAATTTGGTAATGTGGTGGCAAGGTCATCTACAGAATAAAAATTTAGGGCTATTGCTCAGGGATTGTGTGAACTACTCTGACTGATGATTATTCTAGATGATTTGAGAGTCAAATGAGACGGCCCTATGAAGCTTTATTGTGACAATAAGTTAGCCATCAATATTGCTCATAATCCTATACAACACGATAGGGCAAAGCATATTGAAATTGATAGACATTTCATTAAAGAAAAATTGGAAGAAGGGTTAGTGTGTATGTCCTATGTTCCATTAAAACATCAAGTAGTTGATGTTCTAATGAAGGGGCTGAGCAGTTCAAGTTTTCATGATCTTGTATACAAGCTGGGAATGGAAGACATCTATTCCTCAGCTTGAGGGGGAGTGTCGAGATACTGCTCAGCTTTAAATAAATTATATTGAGATATAGATAAGATGTAAATAGATTAGATATAATAAGTTTGAAATCCCTTAAATTAAGGGATTCCTTTAGATAGCTTTAGATAACCTTTCAGATTTAATTTTCTATTTTCTCTCTTGTAATGTCCTATATAATGCCGTATACTTCCTATTCAATAGATGAGAATATATGAAAATTCTTTCCCACACTAACCCTTACCAGGTTTGTCTACCCACAAACCTTGAGGTCTTGGGATAAGTACTATTTGTAACTATTCAAGATGTTAACTTGTCATCCACCACTTTGCATGGTAAAAATCAAAATTACTGAAAAAACATGCAAATCTCTTTATCCAAGAGACACATGAATGACAGGTAGTCTCCATCAAGCTTTCCTCTGTGCAAATTGACATACTTGAAGAGTACAAGATGAAGCCTTTCACTGGAACATGCAGAAGGGAATACACATTTGTGTAAATTTTCATGGAGCAACCCATGATCTTTTGTACAATTTTGTGTCTTGAGACATTAGAAGGGGATACATTGTGGACATTCATCCAAAGTAGTATATGGACATAATAATGCTGTCTATCATTATCAATCCTCTTTATTAATAAATTAACACTTTTTTTTAGTATTAAGGAATTATCTGATTGTTAGAGGTTCTTATTGCTGTATTACTGTCGGTTGTTATTGCTGTATGACCAATTTTTTTATGAAGGCGATAGTTTTTATATGATCATAATGAGCATATGATGATTGAAATTTTTGGTTATAGGTGCATCAATTTGTTAATAGAAGACTTCAACAATTCCTGGTATATACACTTTCAACATCAAAGTTCTTTCCTTGGTTGTTTATTTTATTTGCTGATCATTTTCTAATTTATGAGACAATGTTGTTAAATATCCTTATTATGTTTATTATGTCTCGTGTTAGAAACTAATTCGTATATTATATTAAGTACTATTATACATAGATGGGGTTACAATCTGATTAGGCTTAGGGTATTCTGTTGAAAACTTCTCTCTTGACTTGAACCATATCATTGCTTCAGAGGTTGTCTTTTCTGAGTGTTTCTCCTTAATGAAGTTATTGTTCTTCAATCTACTTTGGTTGGTCAATGATGTTTTTATCACTTCTCTGTCTCCATTGTTTCCCATCTGATGTTTCACCTTTTCATCCTTCTAATTCAAGTGTTTAATTGTTCATGTATATTCAAGCTGTCTTTGGGGATGCAAAGATGCGTTTAGACTCTCCTTCGGCCACTTTAGAAGCTCTAGAGCTGTCAATCACACCTCTTATTAAGCCAGTCATCTGTTGAATTGTACCGTAATCTTCCTATAACTCTTCGAAATGGCAGACATAGTTATGCTGATCCACAAGCTCTACTAGTCATCTTCAACAGATTTAAGGTTTGTTGTTGACGTGATTGTACTTCTTCTATGCCTCTTGCTCTCACCATCTCTGCTCCTCTTCTTTGACAATGTTCTTGCAGGACAGCCTTCTCTGACCCTCGTCTTTGGTTCCTTCTAATTTAGTCTGTTATTGAAGTTTTTTGGTGCCATCTCTCATCACAGAACACCATAAGCCTTCTTTGTGTTATGTTTTAGGATTTAAGAGAATAAAAGAGAAAAAGGCAACAAAAAAGACAAACGTTTGGCTACCATTAAAATAAGAAGTAAAGAAGGAAAAAAAGAAGCAAAATTGTCTTATTAAATGAAATGGTATAATTTGAAGAACAGGAACTACTACAAATGACTGAGCTGATTGATAGAGAGAAGGTTAAAGACACAACAAGGTGCTTACAAGATGAACAGTAAGAATGACATTGGAAAGATTACAAGAGGTGTTAAGGGAATACAAAGAGATTTTACTAAGCATGTAAAACAGAAGTAATTAAATAGAATATTATTATCAAATGTGCATACAACATTGGCAGTCTGTTTAGTTCCAAATGAAAAAAATGAGACTATCAATCGAAGTTAATTTTTGGTGATATTGAAATTTTCATCATTCTCTATTTCTGAGGAAGAGTAATTGATATACAAGAGGAGCACCTTGTCTCAAGCTAAAACCTTAAGGGTTAAGGACCCATTCTTGCATATAGATCACTCTTATTTCTTCCACTTGATGTGAAAATTTATACAAGTGACAGTAGATATGATTATAGTAGACGGATGTGCGGAAATCTCTTAAATGGATATAAGAGACAATGGTGTTTGAATAACAATGGCAGCCATGGGGGAATAGCCTTGAAGAATAAAGGAGTCCTTCCAAACATTGCCTATGATGCCTATAATTAGAACGAAAGAACCACATCTTCCGAACCACATCTTCCACGAACTTCTTCATGACGTGGATGGCTTCTGGTAAAACCATCACTACTCAAGGGGTGCTCGTAAATAGCAGATGTTGTGGTTAAGTAAACCAAAAAGTAGGGCTTAGTTGAGCTAGCAATAAACAAATAGTGTTGTTTATTTCACAATATTAAAGCCTAGAAACCAAGTTACACTTTGGAGAAGGTATAGCCATCGTAGCAACGAAGACACTGGTTGCCTAAACAAAACAGCTGTTGAAAAACAAGATGCCAGTCGAAGACTAGGCTGTGAAAGAGAACATGACCAGATGTGGGAAGGCTGTTGGCAACTGACCACAATTGTGAGTGCAATGGTTTCCATGGTGTCAAAGTAAAAGCAGTTACTGGTCTGGAGGAGAGGAAGGCCACTGGCCACATCAGTGATGACAGTGAGAACTGTGGGTTTCAAGTGAGGAAGGCTGTGAGTAACTGGTGATGGTATTGAGACTAGTGGGTTTTAGGTGAATCCTAGATAATGCCTAGTCCAATGAAACAATGAAACTAACAATGAACAAATTGGTGGAGGCTCGCAAATGTCAACATATGAATTGACAAAACCCTCTGAGGGAGGCATAAACTCCAATAACTGCATACGAATTGACAAAACCCTCAAGGGTGGTGATGGCCCTCTAACGACAACACAGAATTGTTGATCACAAATGCTCATCAAGTCATTGTAGTCAAGGAAAATTCAATGCTGGCAACATTATGAATTGATGGCATCTCGTTGAGACTGTTGATGTAAATCTGGAAATTAGAACAGATGGGGCGGTGGTAGTGGTAGCTGATATTTTTAGTGGATTCCAACAACAACGATTCTCAAGTCAAAAACTAATTTAGGTTCTAGGTTCTAATGTCACTTGAAAGTGATTAATGGGTATAACCCCCAACAATAGTTTATATCATGTCAAAATGGTGTTATCAACAGTTAGCTCTTTTAAATGCATTTGTGCAAAACAAAAATCCAGAGAACATTCTTTATTGTGTAGAGGGGTCGAGTAAGAGGGGTGTGTCAGAGACAAAAATTTTAATAACTTGTGCTAATATAATTTTGTGTGTTCTTTACTCTGTTGTCTGTACTGTCTGCTCTGTTTTTAGGCTGCTATTATATGCAGTGCATTTAAATTACGATTTTATTGTTGTCGCAGGTTGACAAGGGAGTAAATCCGGAAATTGTTCGTTCTGTTCTTATAGAGCGTGCTAATTTTCCTTGTCTGGCTGCTAAGACAGCATACAAAGTAAGTGGCTATACCTGTTTTCACATTTAAATTTCATCAGTTGATTCTTTGTGCTATTAATTTTTACTTTTGCTAACGTGTGAAGTAATTGTTTGATGGTGTAGTGATTCATTAAAGTTTTTTTGAGAAATCTTTGTACCACATTTTTTAAAATTTTTTTTTATCATTACATCTGAACTTAGTCTGGAAGGAAAGCTTGAGGTGGGGTGTTCCTACTTGTTTGTAGAAACTTACATGAGAGTGAAGGATCAGAATGTGGATTATTAACAGATAGAGCTAGATTTTTGATGATGAAGATGATCACAATCTAGACATTGGAATTTGGAAATTATATTCTTTCGCTTAGCAAGTTCCTCATGCTGTACAAGACATTGAAAAAACAATTACTGGAGATTGGGAATTATGTGATGGTTAAACAATATATGGATTTTTTTCATTTGGAGCCAGATTATATTTGCTTTAACAACATATTCTATGTTCTATTTTTAGAAGACTATAATTTTCTAATGAAAGAACCTTTTTTTTGGAGCAAATTACTTCATCCATTACAGTTAATCTACATGAAATGTATTTTAAAGTCAAAATTGTAATCTTCTTCAAAGTATACAAGAAAAGTTTGTCTTAGAAATTTTCTACAGATGCAAGACATGTCAAGTGGCACCCTTTTCCCAAAGGTAGTTGAAGCATATTCACGTCCAACAAGAATTGTCCAAGGAAAAGATGTAGATGCTGAAATGGAGGTACTTCTTTTACTCTTCATTGAAGATAAAAGGCTATATATTTTCGGCTCTCAAATCTTGTTGCATATTAGTAAAGGCTTGACTTTGTAGGACCTGGAGGTCGGATTGATTTCCATGTTAGAATTGGAAGGGTTGCTATGTGATAAATCTTTCAAACATAATCTAAACAATAGCCTAGACAAAAAGATACCCTGATAGTACAATTTCTCTCTTTGATATCCAATAATGTTCAAAAGCTTCAGTTAGCCTTATCAATTAATAAGATTATGGAAATTCTTCTACTTTCTAATTCTTAGTTATTCATTTGTAGATCCATGCCTTCAAGTTACAATATACATACATATATATCTATATATGCATATATGTGCGTTTCCTTTTTTCCATAATATTTCCCCAAAGATCAAACTCACGATAGGTCTTATAGTAGTGTTAATTTTACAAAATAAGACCTTGATTTTAATTTAAGGGTCATTTAGTTTTTTCTAGGACATCAAAGGCATAGTCCTCCATGATTTGCGCCTAGTGTAGAAGGCTTCATAGCAATTTTGGCGTATTTTACTCTATCCCCTTAAGCATACTAGTAGACATGGTTACTTATGAAGCTGCCAGAGAATAATAGTAGAAAAATTTGGAAGAAAGCATGAAATGAAGTTTCACAATAAATGTGAATAACTGTAGTGAAATTCTTTTTGTTGATTTGGGTATAGACCCAGTGAGAGCAAATTTAATCATCACACACATTGTGATCTGAGCTGAATTGAGATTGTGCAGTTTACTGGTGCTTTTTGATGTGATCCAACATTGGTTAGAAAGGGAGATCCTTTGGGTTTATATGGATCTGGGCAACCTTCCATTTAAAGCTAGTTTTTGAGTTGTAGTTAGGCTTAGGTTCCCAACGAATGGTATTAGTGTCTCACATTGTCTGGTGGATGAAGTGGGTGGGCCTTGGACTAGTTCCCTGTACTAGGATGTGCAGTCTAAAGGGATCGCTCGTTCACAAGGTCGTGCAATCTAAAGGGGTTGGCTGTGATGTGAGATTCCTTGTATGAGGATGTGCAGTCTAAACGGGTTGCCCCTGCACAGGGACGTGCAATCTGATGCTGTCAACTATGATGTGATCTCACATCGGTTAGAAAGGGATATCCTGTAGAGTTTATATGGATCTAAGCAACCCTCTATTCATAAGCTAACTTTTGAGGTGTAGTTATACCTAGGTTTATATCATTTTTCTTTTGATGTGCCACCTGTGTTTTCCATTACATGGTTATCGAAAAAAGAAATTTTCAGTCCATCTCACAAAGTTATCGTGATTAAGTAAAACAATACAATTGTTTTAAATTCTATTTCCCAGCATCTCTGTAATTGTAGTTTGATATTCTATTTCAAATACAAGTTCACCTATAGTTTCTACTCCTCACTCCTGTGATACAAATGAAGAGCTACACTTCTGCATAAATTCACCACCTCCTGAACACTAACTTTATGCGAGAAGTTATTGTTATACTGCAAGTTTTTCAACAGTTATAAGATCTCATTTTGTAATTTTGTTCATTGTTTCTTTATTCTTGAAATTTGGGAGATAATAAATCCAAGTTTATGAAGAAAAGAAACCTAACCTATACCAATAAAAAAAGAATTAAAAGAATTTGTTGAAACTGAAACACATATATCACTCTAATACTTAATTTGAGTATGTGAAAAGTCCCAAGGATAGACGTTATTTTTTCCTGTTGTAGGAAAGAACTTTTGAAAATTAATGAGTACACGAACCATTAATTATCAATGATTGCATGCATTTATTAACGTTTAGATTCCTTTTTATATAATTATGTGCCACATGCTAAATGTGAAGTTACGGGCTTACCAATTGTAGATAACCAGCATCTACTGCTAATTTGTTCTGAAGCATCGTCATGTGATTGAACATTGTGTAACTAGGTGGACGAGGGTGCATTTGAGACTAACGAAGAAAGAGCTCTGTGGGCCACATTCTTGTCCTCAAAAAGCAAAATTCATCCAGGTACATATTCTTTTCTCACGACATAGCTGCTACCTTCTGTGATCAAGTTCATATTTGTTCGATATACGCTACCGTCTGGAGTTGACACTATTGGCATCTTGTTCTAATTTATACTGGCTAATTATTAGTTAATAAATTTACTAAGCTGGAGTTAGCATATCCCTGTTATAGGCATCGAAGTCGAAGAGTTTGTTGAAATATCTTCAGAGCTACTACAACCACTGGAGGATTTCTTCAATAATGTGTTTGTCATGGTGGTAAGTTGAATGCACAAACTTATGAAATGAAATGTATGTTTTCAACTATTATTTCTGAATATACTTTATAATTAGGACAATATTCCTTTTAAAGCCTGTAAATTTTATAAGAAAGCACACTTAAATCTCCAAATTTTAATTTTCACCATTTAGGTCTTTAAACTTTCAAATTTTGTTATTATAAATCCTGTAATCTATTATTTTTCAGAGTGCAGGGATTGTTTAATTATACTTTATAAATTCAATGACCTAATTGGGAAAAAATTATGAAGAGTTGAGTATATTTTACCATAAAGTTGAAGGACCTTAAAGGGTCTGTTCTTTATAATTATGTTGCAGAGGTTGTTTGGCTTGCTATTTTCGTTTTCCTTGGGATAGTTTTGGTTGATGTTTATGAGTATCTCATGTTGCTTTATGTAATGTTGATTTTGCCTTCAAGCAGGAAGATGAAAGGATTAGGAAGAACAGGCTTGCTTTACTAGGGAAAATTGCCGACCTGCCTCGCGGCATCGCAGATCTCTCGGTTTTGCCTGGGTTCTAGATATTACAGGACCAGAGTAAAAGGGTGAGAGATGAGATAACCATGAAGAATCATCCATGGGAAAAAGGAAATGTTGATAGCCTTACACCTCAAGGGTTGTAAAAATTTTATATCATTTACTGCTGGAGTAGCGTTGTCTGTAACCATTTATATTCTATCAAAATATACCTTTGTTTCTTATTTCTTTTTAGTATTCCAAAGACGTCTTAATTCAACACTCTTTTAATCATATATTATGTTGTACAAATTTCTTATTTTTCATTAGATATATGGGCATTACTAAGTTACATGTATGCCACATGATAAAGCAAAAGATACATGCTTAATTTTTCTTATTTTTGTTTAAGTTTTAATAAACCTAACTAAATAACATTTGCTAGAGTTTTGTTTATGTTGTATTGCATATTATTTATTAATATTTAAATGGATTTGCAAAAGGACCCTCCTTATCATTGTTCTTCATTGTCTTTATGTCACTCCTTTCTCATCACACCAAGAACAATTGTATCACTTGAAAGGAGTAATTGCGCCGACTTCTTTTGAACTAATTGTACTGTTTATAAAGAATAGTTATATCACTCCTTTTAGGAGTAGTTGTATCACTATTCTAGATTAGTTCCATCACTTTTAATGTAATTGCATCACTCTTTTATGTTCAACATGCCAACCATAATATAATTATTTCATGTCAGTTACATCACTCTTCTGTAGTAGATGCATCGGTTAAAAAGATTACTTATATCTTTCGTGATTTCATTTAGCCTTTGTTTGGATCCTTATTTGCACAAGGGAAAGGAAATGAAATATTGAGGAGAAAAGAGGAGAAAAGAATGGAAGAGAAATGTGATTTTTTCTCTTATTTGTTTTCTTAATTTATCAAATGAGAGAATTGAATGGAAAAGAATTTTTTAAGACCTTTATGTCCTTGTTTATAGAACTTGTTTATCTTTATTTGTTAGATTTAATAAGGATACAATGGTAATTTATTTATATTAGGATTATCTTGTCTCAATTTTCCTTCCTTTCTCACCAATTTGGTGGGAAATATAATTGGTCCAAAATTTTCTCTCATTCCTCTCCACTCTCCCCTTTTCCCTTTGCTTATTTTTGTCCAAATAATGAAAATCAAGAGAAATGTAATTCTCTTCCATTCTTTTCTCTTGCTTTCTTTCAATTCAAACAAAGGCCTAGTCATTCCAAAATTGTTGTATCATCTTAAAAGAGTAGTTCTATTATTGTTCTAGATCACGTACGACATTTGTACTCTAACACAACATTTATAATGAGACCATTCTAGATTAATTACGTCATTTTTTAAACAATTACATTAACTTGAAATAGTATTTGCATCATTGTGCTCTATAATGAAATTATTCTAGATCAATTGTATCCTTTATGCCAAATAAAAGAATCAAAATGAAAAGAATAGAGGAAGAGGGGGAGAGAGACAATCAAAGATCTTATGAATATAAAAGATTAACTTTAATGTTTCTTTTACTAAAAGTGCAAGATAGCTCCAATCCATTAATAAATAACTTATAGTGATCTTTTTATGAATCACATCGAGATCAAAGACTACATTTCTAATTGCCCATTATCATGTTTTTGCCATAATTCAATGTTGAAATTCGAATGTATAATAGCTAGCAAGTGCTTTTACATGATGATAGGATAACACTGCCATTTGTACTATTTAAACTTGTCTTATTAAAGTTTAGATTAGATTTTTAACATTACCCAATATTTGTACATAACATGTTGGCTTGCCAAATCACTCTTAGTTTAAAAAAATTATATTTGCCACCAAATATTATTAAGAGAACGGTAAGATAAATGAGAGTTTTGTTATTATCATTATAATAGTTTTCACTCTATTGAAAACTTTATAAAGACAATTATCTTAAAATTTTTAACAATAGTTTTACTCATTAAAAGATAATTTTTAACCTGATTATATACTCAAGGAACCGATTCTCAATATTTGTACATAAACTTACATGTATTTAATACATACATAAATAATATAATATAAAATTTTCATGTTCTCCACCGAATTACTAGGGTTATGGCACTTTTTTTTTGGAAAGTAAAAAAAAAAATCCATTGAAGACAACTTTAGAGGAATGCCAATCAATTGTACATTAAGGACTTACCAATTGCTTCATGTATGAGAGGGTGTTAGAGAATTGCATGGAGTTATTATAATCCATAAGACAAAATGCATACGGGGAGGTTCTCTTTGATCACTTTAAATCCCCTTCAATTATGAATTACCCAACTCCAGCTATTATCATCTATAATTGCTTCCACCTTAGTATTAACTAGCATTCTTACTTTTAATGTGTCATCTTCTTCTAGTTTATGAAGAGAACCCGATTCCTTCTAATTATCAAGACAAAATGAAGTGCTTTTGCCATTACCTATGTTGTGTTTGATAACCAAAATAATTGAATCTCTCGTATGTAGAATTTGCCTTAAAGTCCATAAAGTGTCTGCTTTTTGCTTAACTGACCATATACTCTCTCCGTTAAGAAGTGTATGTGTATCTTGAATAGGAGCACTTTACTCAAAACTTTGATTGAATTGATCCTAGACTCCCATTCTTCTTAGGCAAACAGATTTCTGACCATTTTACTCTAGGCACTTTAGGTTTATCCTCAAGTTTAAAGGAACATCCTAAGCATCTTTTTAATGTTCTTTATTATCTCCTTTGGGATTGCTATATGAGAACTCCAATAGATGTATCAGTTGTTTAATGCCGAGATAATAATTTGAAGTCTTTAACTATATGATAGGGCCTTGATACACTAGCTATTCAAACGCTTTTGAATTGAGTTAACGAAAGTTTACAATTAGAGAATCAGAGCCTCCTTATTGTTATAGGGACTGCTAGATATTTAAATGGAAGTTGTTTATGTTTCAAGCCTTGTTTAGTGCTATCAACTCCTCAACTACATTGGAACCTGTTAAGATGTAAAAGCTACTTCTGTTAGGTTTATAGCTCAAAACTTATATGTTTTCGAAATGCTCAAAGGAGTTAATGAGCATTTTTTTTCGGTTTCATAGAGTAATAATAGATCATCTACAGAGGAAAGAATAAAGATGTATTTTTACATTTGTGATGGAATTAAAAGAAAGGTTATTTGGAGATGTTTATACCAATGATTCTGGTGAGTATTTTTATGTTAAGGCAAAATAAGTAGGGGCATAAGAGATCCCCCTATCTAAACCCCTTAGCAACTCTGAACATATTTATAGGTTATCCATTAACTATAATGGAAAATGAAGTTGTGGACACATATTACCTAACCTAGGTGATGAACTTTTCAGAGAAACCTAGCGCATCCATTATGATGAAAAAGAAGTTCCATTTTAAAGAGTAAAAAACTTTATTAAAATCAATCTTCAAAACATAACTCCTTATTTCTTGCTTTTGTGATTGCTTTTGAACAATTATTGAGTAATCCAAACGTTATTACATATGATCCTTCCTTAGATCTAAGCTCCTTAACAAGGGCGAACATTCTCCTTGAGAACATCTTTCAGCCTTAAAACTAACATTTTTAAAATCACCTTATAGGTCATATTACAACATGAAATGGATATATAATCATAAAGGAAAGATGGGTTATAGACTATAGGAATTAGACAGATGTATGTTTTATTAAGTTCTTTAAAGAGATTCCCATTAATATAGTTAATAGTCATATTACCTGAAATATCCTAAGTACTTTGAAAAAACTTGGCATTGAATCCATTAGGAATTAGGACCTTGTCTAGATTCATATTGAAGATTGATTCTGCAATTTCATCTATTACGATTTCCTTGATAAATGAATGATAAAAAAAAGAACTCACATCTATAAATGAGCCCAACAGTGCATTGTAGAGATTAAAAGCTAACTCCTTTAACTGTTGTTAATTATTTATGGTTACACCATTAAATGTTTCTATGAATATTATTTTGTTTTTGTTCTTCCTAGCTTGAATGACATTGTGAAAGAATTAAGTGTTTCTATTACCATCCTTCAACCAAGTAATTATTAACTTTTACTTTAGCAAAGAGAAAAAACTTTTAGTAGGAATTCACTTCCTAAGAGCTAAGTTCTTAAGAAGTTTAAGGGCCTCATCAATGGGATTATTGCTCAAATTATGATGGGTCTAATTGAGGGAGCCTAGAGTTATTTGCTTTCCCTCTCTTAAGTAAACACAACTCCTCTTATGTAATTAAATTATTTGTCCCTTTATAGCTTTTTGCTTTTGCATAAAAATATAGGCCTATGGATTAGTCATTTAAGTATTCAGACCTTTTAAGGTGACCTCCCTAAAGCCGAGAACAGAGAGTTGATGAATTTGAAAGGGACATTCCTTTTGTTAACTTTCACATTCATTTGAATATCAGTTAGTGTATGGACTAATGTGAGTAGATTGTAAAAGTGAGCTTAGCTAAAACGGAATTAAAAATTCCAAGGTGAGTTAACTAAGAACTTGTTAAGCTTTTTCTTAAAGGAACCATAAACTAATTTGCCTAACATTCTAACTAAAATAATTGTCTATAAATCTTATATCAATCAATGCAACATCACTTAGGAAACTAAATAAGTCTTTATTATAATGCTTAAACTAGACTTAAGGCCATCATCATCTTGAGAAAGTAGTTTACAATTGAAGTCACCTGCTAATAGCCAAGGATTTGAAGAGTTGACTCTTAAGGAAGTGAGATTTACCTAAATCAACTTCTTTTGAAACTCCAAATTAGCAGCATAAATCAGAGTAATGTTAGAAAAATTGATATTGGATTATTGAGACCTAGTAGTTGACGAATTGATTTGAGAAAATCCATTGATGAAGAGGAAAGATATTGGATTTAAATGAGACTATGATGCGGCCATTATAGTGAGCTTCATGATTGCTTAAGGTGATCCATTTCCTATTTAGAAACTATAACCCCTTTTAGAATTGGGAGGTCTTTATTTTAGTTTCAACTAAACCAACAAAACAAGGCTTCCTCAAGGATAAGAATTCCTTCAAAGCTTATTGTTTATTCAGGTTATTTAGGCTCCTTACATTCCAGATGATTATATTCAACCAACTCTTATCTTGCTAGCTTCTAAAGGTCCAATATTCATAAGGGTTGGTGAATTCCTAAGAGTTGAAGAGCTCAAATTTGTAAAATCTTTCTCCTTTGCTTTACTTCATTCCTTTATAGATGAGCAAACCATCTTTATATCAGGTTTTATTTCCTCCTTTCTAGGGTCAACTTCTATTTTTGTCCATTCCTTTATGCCTTAAAGGTAATTGACAACTCAACTCTTTACCTTGTTGAGCATAAGTGTTTAGGTTCCCATTAGAGTAGTTACTCATTAGTTTAATTCCCATTTTTTTTCTCTTCATTGGTACTTATCCTTGAGTTATTTTCATCCATTACTTTTGTCCTAGTAAGTAGCTAAGCCTTAACCAGCTCTTTCCTCTTAGATCTTCACTGGTAGCTTATGGAAATGGAATCCTCTGTTAAATTTCCTTTATCTTCAAGCTTTTTTGTTCTTAGACTATAACAGACCTTTTTCATCTTCACCTTAATATAGACTCGCATATACCATTAGTCTCTCTTCCTCCATTATGACAGAAGAATTCATTCATCAAATTCTCCAAATCCTTGCACATATCTTAAGGTAACAAAAAAACGACATGAGGTAATTCGACATAGCTTGTGCCACAGTTCTCAATAGTATATCTTTGCCTGCTTTTGACCGCACTTCAGCTTTCCAACCCTGTAATCTCTTTGTGAGCTTCTCTACCACATAATGGAACACGTGATGTTTATCTCTACCAATAACAGACGGTATACTCAAGTAATTAGTATGACTAGAAATCTCTGCAACCCCCAGATTTGGCAAATCAAATGTCTCATTGGAGGTGTAGTATTAGGAGTAAAAGAAACACCTGATTTAGAGAGGTTAATTTGTTGTCCCAAAGCTAGCTCATACAGTTGTAGGATATTCTTTAATTGTACCGCCTCCTCCACTGTAGCTTTAGTAAAGAATATAACATCATTCGCAAAAAACAGATGAGACACAGGGATGGCCCCTCGTGCAACTAAAGCCCCATGAATGCGACCTTGTGCCTAAAATTTACACAAACTAGCAGATAGTCCTTCCGCACAAATGATAAATAAATATGGAGACAACGGATCTCCTTGTCTTAATCCCCTATTAGGAATTAAAGGACCATGTTCTTCATTACACCGAACAAAATAATAGGAGACCGATGTAACTACCCTCATGATCTTAATAACCCATGCTTCATCAAATCCCAATTTTAACATAATCAGTCGCAAATATTCCCATTATATCTGATCATAAGCTTTACTCATATCTGTTTTGAGAGCAAGAGAACCCAATTTGCCCTGAGTTTTCCTTTTAAGAGAATGAAACAACTTATATGCCATTATAATATTATCTGTGATTAAACGATTCGGAATAAAAGTACTCTGCGTATCTGATATGATTTGACGTAGAACCTGTTTTAATCTGTTGGTGAGTACTTTGCAGACAATTCGATCTGTGACATTGCTCAAGGATATGGGTCATAGATGAGCTATTGTTTCTGGTGTCTTTTCTTTTGGGATAAGTATAATATTTGTTCTGTTCGTACCAGGCATGAGAGCATCTCCATTTTAGCTTTTAAGGCATTCTTGAGTGACATCCATTCCAAATATATCCCAGTAGGTCTGAAAAATCCTGGGTTGAAACCTTCTAATCCCGACGATTTATCGGGGTGCATTGAGAACATAGCTTGCCGCATTTCTTCTATTTTATATGGGGCCAATAATAATTCATTCTGCATATGAGTTACCTTACAATCCACGTAGTGAAAAATTGGGCTTGTATCTCCGTGTGAAGTTGTGAATAATTGTTGGTAGTAATCCAAAAGCATGTTCGGTAGTCCTGAATCCCAATCAATCCACTTGCCATTACTGTTTTTGAGCTTAGATATGAAATTTTTTCAGTGCTTGTGAGAAGCCATCAGGTGAAAGAATTCGAGTTTGAATCGCCTTCGGCTAACCAGTGTTGTTTTGCCCGTTGTTTCCAGTACACTTTATGTTGTAATAATAACTCGCTGTATTTGTGTTCCAAATCTCTCAGCAATTCCATGTTAATCGTCGATTTTCTTCTTAAGAGGCCATATGTTGTTTAACCCATCTAATTCTATTCTAGAATTCTTGATGGTAAGATTGCACCCATGTTTGTAATAGTTGAGAACAAGAGGTTAATCGTTCTTGAAGAGAACGAAAATTACCTGTCACCCATCCCTTGTTTATCATCTGTCGACAATCTTTCTCTACGGTCCATGCATTCTCGAAACGAAATCTTCGTTGGACATACTTCTTTAATTGGACGCACCATGGTAGGCTTGATCGAGCTTGTAGATTTCGAAGCAATTCCCAGCCTTGTCTCCTATTATTGCGTTCTAGAAAGCCGTAAAAACCAGTTAAACTTCAACATTTTATGCCTTCAATACAAACCTGTACATCAATGTGATTTTGTGAGTAGCTTATTAATTGGGCCATTTTCTTTTCTTTCCATAATAGAACCAAACCTCCTTTTGTACTAATTGGATCAACAATAAAATGACCCGTAAAACCTAAAGTTGTTTTAATATGTAAAATCTTTTCACTGCTATTTTTAGTTTCCATAAGGAAAATAAAATTGAGTGTCTTTTCGGACATAATGTCCTTTAAGGCTCAAACTGTACGTGGGTTCTCAAGCCCCCGACAGTTCCAACTTAATGTAATCATGGATCGCGGTGGGCTTGAAAACCAAAGCCCACCATATTCAAGTGTTTTGACCCAGTCTCGAGACTACTCGAAATGACCTCCTCTTCCAAGTTTTCATTTTCAGATTCCACTTCGTCTTGGAGCCATCTTCTTTTAGGGTCAACTACCGTGATTATATCCATTACTTTATGTATCAAAGATGTGGCCTTTGCGGGATTTGCGACTATGAAATTATCTATTTGCTGATACTGCCCACCGTTACTCCGTGATACACTATTTACCATATTATCATTTGGAAATTGAATCCCTTGTACCTCGACTTCATTAGTGGTGTTTCCTATTTAAGTAGGGATCATCGGATTGTATTCATTCATCGTTAGAATATTTGAGAAACTATCATTCAATTCTGTCATAATATCATTTTCCGACCGCAGCCATTTAGCTTCTACTTGGGTTGTTTTCCTGGATTCAGCTTTTAACCACGATTCATCGGCAAATTTCTCTCTGGGAATTTGTGGGTGTTCATATAGGAGATGAAAAAAACGATCAGTATGACCCACTATACCGCAAAAATAGCAAAATGTATTCAGTCATTCATACTTAAAATCTAAGCAAACTTTCTCCCCTTGTGGTCTCTTCATGAAGAGTTTTCGTTTTAATGGCTTGCAAATTTCAATTGCCACTCGAATCCGCATGAAATCCTGCCATATACGTAAGAAGTTATGTGGGTCTGATTCAATATACTCTCTAATGTAGTTTCCAGTGTCCCTGGCGATTCTATCAGATATAAAACCATTAGGAAAATTATGAATTTGAACCCATAATTCTAGTCTTACTAGCTCTATTTGACGAGGGTTCTCATTGGGCTGTAGTTTGCTTAACAAAAGCGGGATTTGTTGATAATTCCATGGACCATCCTGAAGCATTCTTTCAACGTCGAGGTGATGAAAGAATTGAAAAATGAAGACGTTATTGCCGAGTTCTTTTATCATAATACATTTGACAGGATGCCATATGCTTGCCATAATCTGTTTAAAAATCATAAAATTTATCATCTTCTCCGTTACCAATCGGCTTATTACACAGTGTTGCCATTTGGGCCCTGGTACACCCTGATCACTGTCATCTGCACCATCAGTGTATTCAAGTATAACCTCATCCTCTTCCACAGTTAATCGGTGGTATATTTCGTGCACCAGTCTATCTTCTTCAGTTTCCGTAGCCATATGAATAAGAAAAATATATGTTATGCGGAGGATAAAACTAAAAAACGCAAACACCAAGAAACAAAACTAGTATTTAGTAAGTGAAGTGAGAATGAGACTTGTTCTTTAGAAACAAGAGGGAGAGAGTCTCGACATGGTGAGACAGATGCTTAAACTAGACTTAAGGCCATCATCGTCTTGAGAAAGTAGTTTACAATTGAAGTCACTTGCTAATAACCAAGGATTTGAAGAGTTGACTCTTGAGGAAGTGAGATTTACCTAAATCAACTTCTTTTGAAACTCCCAATTAGCAGCATAAATCATAGTAAAGTTAGAAAATTTGATATTGGATTATTGAGACCTAGTAGTTGATGAATTGATTTGAGAAACTCCATTGATGAAGAGGAAAGATATTAGAGTTAAATGAGACTATGATGCGGCCATTATAGTGAGCTTCATGATTACTTAAGGTGATCCATTTCCTATTTAGAAACTATAATCCCTTTTAGAATTGGGGGGGGGGGGGTCTTTATTTTAGTTTCAACTAAACCAACAAACAAGGCTTCCTCAAGGATAAGAATTCCTTCAAAGCCTATTGTTTATTTAGGTTATTTAGGCTCCTGACATTCCAGATGAGTATATTCAACTAACTCTTATCTTGCTAGCTTCTAAGGCTCCAATACTCATAGGGGTTGGTGAATTCCTAAGAGTTGAACAGATCAAATTAGTTAAATCTTTCTCCTTTGCTTTACTTCATTCCTTTAGAGATAAACCAACCATCTTTATATCAAGTTTTGTTTCCTCCTTTCTAGGGTCAACTTCTATTTTTCTCCATACCTTTATTCCATAAAGGTAATTGACAACTCAACTCTTTACCTTGTTGAGCATAAGTATTTAGGTTCTGTTAGCCCCTGAATTTTTTTTATTTAATTAAGCATGATTACATAATTTTATAGGGTCTTGATGAATTAAATAAGGTTGAGCATGGTCTACATATAGTATTAATTAAGTTAGGTGGAATAAGTTAGCATGCATTAAATGAAATTAAAGAGTTAAGTGATAGATGCCTAAAGGGGTAAAAAGGGAAGTCTACTTA
>JAOQMR010000006.1:16824411-16841490 GCA_027563865.1 Erythroxylum pelleterianum | reverse complement strand
CTCAATTTATTCCAACCAAATTGAAAATTATCAAACTAAACCTCAAAATAATTTGAACATGCTTAATGCGAATCGGGCCCAACATGCATTGCATATGCATAATATAAATGATTTAGTGTATTGAATGTGAAATATTGTGAATGATTCAATATATTGAATGGGGAATTGTGATTTATGTGGTACTTCTGAATGTATAATTGTGAGCTAATTGTAAATTGTTTGAATATTGCATGGATTGGGTGAACCATCGATGATGGTTCCTCACTGAGTTCGCAAAACTCACCCAAAATTTGCAACTATTTTTCAGGCCTTGAAGAATACCCCGTTAGATACGGGAGTGGGGTGTTACACAACCTCCACCAAAGACTCCCCCTAAAATCTTAAAACCCTCGTTCATTTTTTACTGTACTACGTTTGCATTTATGTTTAGTTGCTAACGTAAACGTTGTTTTCATTGTCTTGCTGCTCTTGCTTTCAACGTTGTCGGTTCCTCTTAGCTGGGTTGTTGATGGTTTCTTCTCCTAGCACTGCTGTTTTGGTCCAACATTCTCCTCCTTATACACTACGTTTCACTCACGCTTCCAACCTACTGCATTGTCGTTTTACTTTATTTGCTTCCCACTTCTGCTGCCGTTTTGGTATTTTTTGTCCACTTGCTACAGCCGTCCATCATTCAACGATCCAGCTATTACAATCACTTTCTTGCATTAAAAAACATGCAATTTCCATGAACAACTGTGAGCTACTTCCTTACTTTGTTCTTCACTTTCGCACTCTTCTTCTTGTATTATTCTTGCTCTAATCTTCTTCTTCTTGCGCCATGAAGACAAGTGAGTTTGATTTCTCAGAAAATAACCCAAATATAATACTTTCGACTCACTTTAACTCCTATGCTTCCGAATTGTGTTTAAAACCACATATGAGTCAAAGTGAGTATCTTAAGTAATTTCATGTCATTAATCGTTAAGTTTTGTGGAACAATTATACAATCAATTAAGCACATGTTAGTGAGACGATGTTGAAGAGGCATAATCACTTACATTGTCATGTATATGACCATGTATGGTGCAGAAAAATCTACTTCGTAATATGAAAGAAAAGATACATAGTTTTTGTATGGATGAGTAGCCATAGCACCAAAAAAGTGAGAAAAAATACAGAGAAAGTAAGTAATGTAATATTCTTATCCTTGTTTATTGTTATTGGGATTAATTTGAAGTTTGATGATTCACATATCAACTTTGGTTTCGAAGCTAAAATTTTATGCTACAACTTGTACTTGTAGGGTGAGATATTAAACTCTGTAAATTGTTGTTTGACTTTACTAGATTTACTTGTCGGTTTAGCTTGTGGTTTTTTCCTCTATATTGAATGGTTTTTTTAATATAACTCTCAATGTTTATTTATTTTTATTGAGTTTCTTATTCTTGTTCTAATTTATTGATCTAATTGGAAGAATATTTTGTTATTTCTCTTTGGTTGATTGTAGAGACTTATATTTTTTGTATCCCAAAATTTATTTGTAACCTTCCTTGATCCAAAGGTAAAGGATCATGACAAACGAATCCTCACTTAAGTTGGTATTACATGTGTTAGACCCCTACGTCCAGACCGCGGGATCGTGCAAGTGTTGGCGAGACTTAGCCAATGCTTGACACGTAGATCGGCACAAAGAAGGCATGTTAACGAGGGAACAAAAAGAAGTCTTACAAGTTGGTGAGCAAAACCTGAGGAACTTTTGAAGAAGGCAAGGGATGTCGAAAATATTGGCAAATATCTCGAGAGTAGGTGAAATTCCATACGCATGGGTACGCATAGGCGCTCATTGGCATAAATCTTTGATGAGACATGAGATTCGGATGCGAGGCCACAAGAAGTTGGTGAACTAAGTTATGCGAGACCTGAAGGTGTACGAGAATGGCAAAGGTGTGTGAGACCCCACAAGGATGCATGAAGGCATGCGAGTGCGACAAGGTCCATAAACTCTTAACTTCGACGAGGCAGGTTGAAGGTATGTAAAGTATGTGAGGTTTTATACTAACTCGGATTGTGACTTGTATTTACTCATGGAGCGACAAGACTGCACTATGAGTGAGCTTGATCATGGAAGATGGACTTGTCTATGGAAGTGCATTGATGGAGCTATGTGTGGATAAGTCAGGGTGACTTAGAAAACACATCAGCAATGACATGTCAATTGTGGATGATTTGGTAGATGATGATGTGGCAGATAAGATCACAGTGGATGAATATCAGCTTTAAGAGATGAAGAACATGTGGAAGGATGATCTGAAGATAGATGAGATCTTCATGGATAAGGATAATCGTTCCTAGATAGGGTAATCTTTTATCTTATTAATGTTATGTAACTTAATCCTATTAGATAGAGTCTTAATTGGATAGGAATGTCATCTATTAGTTAGTTTGATGTAATCTGATAAGGGTAAGATATGATAAGATTGTGATCTTAGCTAGGAGAGTTCTATTACAATTCTAACTTAGTCATCTAGAGATGCCTATAAATAGCTCATTAGAGTTGAGAGCTATTCATTCAAACATTGAGTCATTCACTCATTGAGAGAAATCACTCAAAGGAGAGAGCTTTGAGAGTTGAGAGCTTTTAGGGGAGTTCTCATTGTAAGGGCTTTGAGTAGGGACTTCCTTATAAGGCCTTCAAGTAGGGAGTTCCTTGTAAGTGCTTCGGGAAGGAGGTACTTATATCTTTTGTTAACATTTTGTTAAGGGTTAATGAAAGATTAGCTTTAGCTATATATATATCTCTTGTTGCTTTCTTTACTTTGTTATGCAGTTGTGTTATTTTATGTGTGAGAGAAATACTTTAAACAATTGTGTGTGCATGAGGTGTTCGAGAGCTAATGGAATTGTTTGGCAACATTCACATGAGAAGCCTGAATCTTGTTTCAGTGGACCGAAGCAGGATTGTCGTACGAAGGTGGGCGCGACTTGCGGTAAAAGTTCGAGTCCAAAGCAGACCTAGCTGGTATCAAAGCCAATCTAGAGCGATGGCTGGTCGAAGTAATTTGATGGAAAGGGTTACCAGAATAGAGGCGATTCTTAAGTCTCTAGCCCCAACGGATGAGGGAGTAGTTCGTTTGTTGGAACATATTACAACCTTGGAGAGGGAGTTTCAAGCAACTATGAGAGCGCTTGAGGAATAGATAAAGGCTCGTGAGGAAATGAGCTATGATCTTTTGGTGCTCAAGTGTATGATGGCAAGGCACGAGACGGGTGTCCGAGTGGAAAGCATTATGGTGAAGGTGCGAGAGCCACAAATTTTTGATGGCAGCGGTAAAGATAGCGGACTCGAAGAAGGTGTTAATCACGTCAACGTATATGGTGGGTGATGCTAAGTTATGGTGGAGAATGAGAACCTCCTACGAGGAGACCTCCCATCGACATTTGGGAGAAGATGAAGAAGGAGCTAACTGATCAGTTCCTACCAACAACACTTCATTGCCCGCGAGGGAAGCTTTGAAAGGGTTGAAGCAAGACGGCTCGATAAGGGAGTATGTGAGGAAGTTCACATCGGTGATGTTGGACGAGTGGAACATGTCGGAGGAAGACAAGTTGTTCAACTTCATTAGCGGCTTGCAAGGTTGGGCATAAATGGAGCTTCGGAAGCAGAATGCGAAGGACTTCCCTAGCACAATAGTGGCGGCAGATGCCTTGGTGGATCTTCAATTTCTACCCAGCAGAGAAGGTAAGAAAAATGGTGGAACCTGGGATGGCAAGAAGAGAGGCAAAGAGAAGATGGGAGAATCTTTTCAATATAAGAAGAAGCAATCAAAGGGGAAGGTTGCATGCTTCATCTGTAAGGGGCCGCATTATGCTCGAGAATGCCCGAAGAGGAAGAAGGACAAAGAGCAGATGAACTCCATAGTTGTGAAGGACAAAGGATGGAGCAATGAAGATGACTCGAGGGAAGAGCCATCAACAACATCGCCTATTTGAATGCTATGAGTCTCGTGGAGGAGGACCCATGCGAAAACAAACTCGACGGAAAGAGGAGGTGACACGTGGGAAAGGTGCCAATGGAAGAGAAGGCTTGCTCCAATCTTCGACAGTTGGCGAAGGAGTCTTTAAGGGAACCACTCTTGGAGGAGTGCCCACAGATTACTTCAACGAGGGCATTGTATTCTTCTAGTGGGGGTGGTTTTTTAGACCCCTAAGTCTAGATTGGTGGATCGTGCAAGTATTGGCGAGCCTTGACCAATGCTTAGCACGTAGGTCGACACGAGGAAGATGTGCTGACGAGAGGAACAAGGTGAAGTCTTGTGTGTTGGCGAGCAAAACTCGAGGAACTTGTGAAGTAGGTGAGGGATGCAGGAAGTATTGGCAAAGATCTCGAGAGTATGTGAGATTCGATATGTATGGGCATGCATAGGCGCACATTGGCAGAAATTTTCGACGAGACGTAAAATTCGGATGTGAGGCCGCACAGAGTTGGCAAACAAAGTTATGCAAGACCCGAGGGTGCGCGAGAATATACAAAGGCTTGCGAGGTACGCGTGAGGTATTCGAGGACTAACGGAATTGTTCGGCGATATTTATGTGAGAAGGCTGAATCTTACTTAAGCGGATCAAAGTGAGATTACTGTACGAAAGTGGACACAACTTGCGATAAAAATTCGAGTCCAAAGTAGACCTTTTTGACAACATGTATGATGTAAATTTGTTGGCGATGCTTCCCAATCCTGTAAAACCCGCCAAAAGAGGAATAATTAAATAAAAATTTTAATTAGTATCTTTCATCATAACACCTTATAGCTACACGTGGTATTATTACTGTGCAGAATTTATAAGTTTGAGTAGATGCTGCTAACATAATGTAATAATTATTGCAAGGATGGTGGCATGTCTTCCACCATCCAAATGCAATCCTCCTCGTGCGGTCGTTCATCCTCCGTCCAGAAACAGAAGAAGCAGTTTGAACACCTACCCACGACCATCGTCATCGACAACACCGCAACACCCTCAGGAACCGCTTATCTTACTTCATCTCGGTAACTGCTCCAACTTCAACCATCTCAAGACTATTCATGCCCGCATCATCCGCTCCTCCTTCTTCACTCCTCCCAATCATCTTCGCTACCATTTTCTCCTCAGAAAATTGCTCCACCTCTCCTTCTCCTTCCGCCGTTTCCAATATGCATCCCGTATTTTCCTGTATCACGTCCACTTTCTCTCCGTCGACACTTTCACTTGGAACCTTATGATTCGATCCTACAACACCTATGGCTACCCTTTTGAATCTCTCTTACTCTTTAACTTCATCGTCTCGCGCGGCTTCCCCCCTCCTGATAAGTTCACATTTCCCTTCGTTATCAAAGCCTGCTGTTCTGCGTCCTGTATTAGTAAAGGCAAAGAGGTGCATGCCCTCGCTATTAAGACCGGACATTCTAATGACACCTTCCTCTACAATGTTCTCATGCACTTTTACTTTAAGTCGGGCGATGTTGTCTCTGGTCGTCAGGTGTTTGAAAAAATGCCCGTCCGCTCCGTGGTTTCGTGGACCACCTTAATCGCCGGGCTTGTCGCTTCAGGGCTTTTGGATGATGCCCAAACAGCTTTCGATCAAATGCCCACAAGAAATGTTGTTTCCTGGACTGCTATGATCGACGGATATGTTAGGCACAAACGACCTCAAGAAGCATTCGAATTGTTTTCCAGGATGCAGTTTGATAAGGTGAGGCCTAATGAGCTTACGCTGGTTACTTTGTTAAGAGCTTCTATTGAATTGGGGAGTCTCAGTCTTGGTAGTTGGATTCATGACTATGCTTTCAAAAATGGGTTTCGACTTGGGCCTTTCTTTGGAACTGCGCTTGTTGACATGTACAGTAAATGTGGTAGTTTGAGTGATGCCAAACAAGTATTTGACAGTATGGTAACGAAGAATGTGGCTACTTGGAATGCAATGATCACTAGTCTTGGAGTCCACGGCTATGGCAACGAGGCGCTTGCTCTTTTTGAACGAATGGAGGAGGCTAATGTACGGCCAGATGCAATCACCTTTGTCGGCGTTTTATGTGCTTGTGCGCAATTGAACGACGTAAATTTGGCTAATACCTACTTCAAACATATGATTGAAAGCTACAATATCAAACCCATATGGGAGCATTACACCTGCTTGCTTGAACTATACAACCGCAACATGTCAAATGAGGTGCACCAATCAGTAAATGCCATTTTGACAAATGAGACTTAAAGGACGTAGCATAGACGATGTTGATGAATCTTTTGAGAGCCTCAACAAGGTAACTACGAGCTACAATTTCTTGGATTCACCGACAATTTATTGGCTTGTAATTTCTTAGCTTTTGTAAGTAAATAGCTATTCTGCAGCTACATTTTATTGCTTCTGTGTACATGCGTTTGCGTAATTACTCTTTTATCCTATTCTGGACTCCAGCAAAAAGAAAACATCAAACAGGTTTGAAAATCCCTATTTGGGAAGATGTGATTTTGTACATATATATCCAACTGCTGATGAAAGGATTTTTATCTAAAAGATCTGGTTGGTAGAGATATATACCATAGCACCGAGTACTGTTGGAGGATTTCCAGAAGTTTTCCTTTGCTTTCTATAAGTCGAGCAAAATTCATGCAATACTGAGTGTTCGAGTAGCTGGGAGTTCCCAAATTGACATGTATGTATCGAATTGCACCTTACAAGTGTTCTCAAGTGCCCGTACATCAAGTGTGGATTTGCTGCTTTTTCATATTCTTATTCAAATCTTTCATGTTACTGAAGACTGTTTCAATCTCTTTTTTCATATTCTTAGTCAATGTTACTGATGAATGCTTCATTCTGCTTTCTCATATTCTTATTCAAATCCTTCATGTTGCTGATGAATGTTTCAGTCTGCTTTCTCAATGTATGTGGTGCTTAACCTGGTTTTGCATATTATACATTTGATTTTTACGTATTTGCCTCTTGTATCACGATGCATAACCAGCCTCAGCATTTGGTTATCGAGCTATGCAAAATCTATTTCTGTTCATCAGACTTTCCATGCAGGTTTTAACCTGATGTAGGAGATTAGAAAAGATATCAGTATTTGTTAAGAGACAAGTGAATTGTAAACTAGGAGTTACAATAAAAGTTAGGTCCATAAACACTTTTAAAAAATGCGCTACACTTTGAATTCAAAAAATCTAAAGTTAGAAAATTAAAATCACCATAATAGTTAGTATAAACAATTATTGTTAATCTCATATCCCTATAAGTCCAAACTTCGTATGGAAAGGATAAAACCACATCAATATAAGGATATTATAATATCAATATTCACATTCTAACATGCTATTAGATATTATCTTCTTTTACTTAGGGTTGGTAAGAATAAAAATACAAGCAGAAAAAAGATAGTAGTAGACAGATTGGTAACCTCCATAGCAGTGTAGCTAATGTCATGTAGAGAAAAGTTTAAACCAACAATATTCAACAAATTGAGATTGAGATTTGGGTGTGCTTGAAGCCAGAATAGAATGAGTTACAGTTTAGAGAAAAAGAAAATATCATGTTAAAAAATAATAGAGAACAAGATTGTGCATCTGAACTCCTTGTAGTTATATTTAGTGTAGTACTTAATGAGAAAATTAGCAACATAAAGTTAAATAAGAAAATTTGGCCAAAGAAGAATTAAGTCTCTTCCATCAATTTCCTAAAATTAAAAAAGAAATAGACTATGAGGAGTAGATCTTGACATAATTATCTTAAATGTCACAATCCACTTGTTTTAAATTATTCTTTATCTAGTCCAGGTGCTTTCATTTATGGTTTGTCAAGTTATCATCATCATCATCAATACCCAATTGAAGTATTGTTAAGGTGCAGGGTTTGGAAAGATCTAATAGTACGCAGCCTTACCCTTACGTAATAGAAAGACTGTTTTTTCTAGACTCATATGCAATGTGTCATGAAGATCTTACAATAAAAATCGATGTGCATACATATCTAAGAAATAAAGTAAAATAAATAAATCAATCAAATAAACATAAAAGGTATGCAAAACAACTAAATACAAAAATACAACACAATGCAAATAAATACTAAAGAGAAACATCGAGCAAGAGTAATAATTATGACACAAAATATTGTACATGTAGAACATGTCTAAGAATAACAATAAACGTTAAGTGCCATACATACCAGAAGGGACCTGTACCGAACACGAAAAACATGTACAGGAAAAACTCTGACCATGCCTGTTAGCACCTTAATTAAGCTACATAGGAACCATTTTAAGCTATACACCCTAGGAGTAACATACTACACAATAAATGCAAAGAACACAAGTTTTTGTAATACAAGAAAGCGAATGTCCTCTTTTAAGACAGACCCTTAATCGGTATCCTAGTACGCCAAAGTTTTCTATTTCGGGCCAAGTCCTTGGTAAGATCTAACCTATCCATATCATTCTTAATCACTTCTCCCAAGCTCTTTTTAGGCCTTCCTTTTTTCCTCTTAATGTCTCTTTAAGTATTATTTTTTTCGCATCTCCTTACTTGAGTGTCGAGTGTTTCCTCTTAACATATCCAACCCATCTAAGACGTACCTCTCCCGATTTGTCATTTATACTAGCCAATTGATAAATTTCAACTAGAGTCGGTACTATCCGAGAACAATTAGCTAAAAAGGAAGACCATCGAAGGGGAGGGATTGGCCCTCGAGTGTAAAGGTAGAAGGGAGCTTGACTGCAAGACCTACCCGTCGAACGGGGACGAAAGTTGGCCTTAGTGATCTGAAAATGTCGAGTGGAAGGTCGTCGCTCAGCAGATAAAAGTTATTCTAGGGATAACAGGCTAATCTTCCCCAAGAGCTAACATCGACGGGAAGGTTTGGCACCTCTATGTCGGCTCAAAGAGGCGTGGAAACACATAAGAACTCTTGAATGGAAAGTCGATTCTCTAAAAGGAAAGGCAAAGAGTAGTAATCTCCTTAATTTGTCTCTGAACATTAGATTTTTTACCTTATCTCTTCTAGTAAGGTTACACATCCACCAAAGCATCCTCATCTCCATCACCAAAAGCTTATTATTATGTATTTGTTTGATAGGCCAACATTCCGCCCCATATAGCATGGTTAGCCTAACCATTAATCGATAAAATTTACCTTTGAGCTTGAGTAGTATCTTCTTGTCATATAAAACTCCGGACGCACTTCTCCATTTGAACCATCCTGATCTGATATGGTGGACTATATCTCCATTGATCTCTCTATTGCTTTGGATGATAAACCCTAAGAATTTAGAACACTCCTTTCGTAGTATAACTTCTGGTCCAATCTTTACCTCTACTCTAGTAGTCACTTGATAGCCCGAAAAGTTGCATTCTTAGTATTCAATCTTAGTCCTGCTCACTTTAAATCTCTTCGACTTTAACGTTTATCTCCAACATTCTAGCTTGACATTGACCCCCTCTATTGTCTTATTTACTAAGACAATATCGTTAATAAACAACATACACCAAAACACTTCTCCTTGAATATTCTTGGCAAGCTTATCCATCACTATTGTGAACAAAAAGGGGTTTAATACGGAGCCTTAGTGTAACCTAATGCCAATAGAAATATTCTTAGTATCCCCTCTTATTGTCGTTACTCTAGTCATTGTCCCTTTATATATATATATATATATATATATATATATATATATATATATATATGTCATAGGAACTCCTTTCACCTCCAAACACCTCCACAAGATTTCCTAGGAGCCCTATCATATGCCTTATCTAGATCAAAAAAATCATGCGCAAATTTCTCTGTCTTTTCTTATAGTATTCCATTACTTTTCTAAGGAGATGTAAAGCTTCTATTGTGGACCTTCCTAGCATAAAACCAAATTGGTTTTCCGATATCGAAGTCATCTTTCTAACTCTCTTCTCAATTACCATCTCCTACAACTTCATGATGTAACTAAGTAGTTTAATGCCTTTATAATTATTAAAGTCTTGGATCAATGCCTCCTTTGTACTTATCTAGAGGAATTAACAAAATCAGTCTCCATTCATTCGAATCTTGGTGGACGCAAGGATCATATTTAAAAGCTTGACTAGCCAATTAAGGCCTTCAATGCCTAGGCTCTTCCATATCTCTATGAGCATCTCATCCGATCCTATTGCCCTTTCGCTTTCCATCTCCCTCAAAGCTTTGTTAATTTCCTCTCTTGTGATATGCTTATATCGAGAAACATTACAAAATCCCTCAGACTTGCTGAGGCCACCTAAACAGATGTATGCCTCTACGCCTTCATTAAATATGCCATAAAAGTACCTCTGCCATCTACTCGTTATGTCCTTTTCCTCCATAAGCACCTGCACTGCTTCATCTCTTATACATCGAACTTGGTCTACGTCTCACATTTTTCGTTCTATAACTTTTGCCAACTTAAAAATGTCCTTTTCTCCCTCTTTAGTATCCAATCTCCTTTACAAATTTTTGAAAGCTTCACCTTTAGCCACTAAGACTGCCTTTGTAGCCTCTTTCCTTGCTCGTTTGTACCTTTCTCTCTTAGCTTCTTTATTTGCCTTTATGGAACTCTCTAATATAGCTTTATATGCTCCCTTTTTAGCCTTCACCTTTTCTTGTACTTCTTTATTCCCCCACCAAGGTTCCATCTTACCACCCCTCAACCCTATAGAAACCCTTAAGATCTCTTTAATAGTATTCCTTAACTTATTTACTACTCCTTCTCATATCTAATTAGCATCTCCTTCCAATTTCCATTCAGTTTCATTTGTTACTCTTTCCTTAAGTTGTTCCATCTTGTCCCCTTTCATATTCCACCATCTAACTTGAGTACACCTCCTAATATTTCTTTTCTTCCAACCCTTAATTTCAAAATCCATAACTAGCAGTCTATGCCAAGTTGCTAAACATGCTTCTGGAAACATCTTACAATCCCTGCACCTAGTTCGATTGCTCTGCCTTACAAGGAAATAATTAATGTGAGTCTTCGTGGATCTACTCTTATAAGTCACCATTTTTTCTTCGTTCTTTTGGATAAAGAATTGACTATCATTAACTCAAATGCTACCTCCATGTCCAATAAAGTAGTCCTGTCAGCATTTCTTTCACCATACCTAAAACCCTTGTGGGTCTGTGGATATCCGTCTGATGCTCTCCTATATGACCATTAAAATCTCCTCCTAAAATAACTTTCTCACTATTAGGGATTTGTTGGATCACCTCATCTAAATCATCCCAGTTCGTTTTTATTGTTTGTCCAGACTTGCTTGAGGTGTATATGCACACACCATGTTAGGAACAAGACTACTCACCACGATCTTAACATTTATAATCCTATCATTTAACCTCTTTATCTCCACAGCATGACTTATAAGGTCCTTAACAAGTAAGATACAAACTCCATTCTTTCGCCCTGAATGGTTTGTCAATTTACTATGTCAAAATTTTCATATGAATTGCAACGACTAAGGCAAACTTACATGGCATCTAACACAATGCCAATAATTTTAATTTCAACATGAAATTGTGTTTCAGTTATAGATGTATTACGCTCAAATTAATTAATTGGATACAAGTCAACGATTTTAAAGATTCTGTTGATTTATAACTCATGTGATAGCTTAAGTTTTATTTCTATTTTTTGTCGTAGTTTTTATTTTTTATTTTTTACTTTTTGTTTTTAGTTTTTGTTTATCTTTCAAATAAAAATAAAAACCTATTTGGTTATTAATATTAATGTAATTATACTTTTATTGTTAATGATAATTGCATATTAGATAAAATTTGAAGATAAATTATTTTAAATTTAATTAAATTTATTTTAATCTCTTATATAATATATATTATCAATAAAATTATTTATTTATTATAATAAAGTATTTAAAAATTAATATTTATTTAATTATATTTTAATTATTAAATCAATATATATTTTGAAGATATTTTAAATTTTAATTATATCTATTAATAATTATTCAATTTAATTAAAAAATTAAATAATTCATAATTGATTACTAATTAATTAATTAAATCAAATATATACTATCAAATTAAATTATTCATAATTCTTATTAATAATTAATATATTAAATAATAAAATAATATATATTATTTGATAATAAATCAAATTATGAAAAATAACATGAACAAAAAAAACACATTTGTGATGTTTATAAATTTTGAAAACCGGAAGAATCAAAAATAAAAAACTAAAATAAACAAGTTTTTAAATTAAATTTAAAAACAAAAACAAAAAACTCAAAGTATAAATAGAATCACAAAGCCCTAAGTATTTTAGTTAACCTTCAAAATCTTATGAAAGTCGAACTTAAAACTTGTGATAAGTTCATTTGAAAGATTTTTCTCGTGTTAAATGTATAAATACTCGTTCGACTTTTTCAAGTTTTGTTTCCTTCCATTTTGTTAATTTGTAAGAAAGTGTAAATCATATTGTTGTTTTTTTTATTAATTTTTGTTAAAAAATCAAAGTAGGATTTAACCTTGCACATAACAAAATAAAAAAAAATTGTTTGATTTCTCGCTAAGATTACTTAAAATTCTATAATATGATTAATGAACAAACATAATAAAGAATGAATTATACTTCGTATTTTATAAACTTGATCCTTTTCTATTGAAAGAACTTTATAACTATTGTTGAGAGACTTAGGTAAGATGTGTTAGCTTTATTAAAGCTTAAGTATATTTATAATAAGAATTTGGACCTTCTAGTAATTAAATTGAAATAAAATTATAATTATAATTATAATTATTCTAATTAAATACTAATTAGACCGAAGTAAGATCAAATATCTTATATTGTTTCTTATTTTTATTAAATTTATCATGTTTAATCATTAAGTTTTTCACTTTTATATGTAAGTTCAACTTGATTAAAATATTTTTTCTCTCTTTAGCTCGTTCTTTGTATGTGACATATCATTAAACGCACAAATATGTTGAGAGAAAATATAAATTTCCTAAATCATATTTACGATTAGATAAATTAAATTCATCTTTAATTCTCTAATTAAATAATGTATATTTATAGATCAAGATTGGCGTTTACCCATACCTTATAACAATCCAAATATTTAGGAATGTCAACATAATTTTGACTAAGCTTTCTGTACATTGATTTTTTTTGTATAGTTCAATTATTTCATTATACAGTATTCTAATTAGATATAAATTATATAATTAGTGTTTACTTTATTTGAGTTCAATCATATTAGTTTTTCATTAATAGTAATTATTTATATTAATGACATTTGTAAACTATTCTACAAAATGTCATTTTATCTTAGCCAAGGATTCTTAAATCAATACAAATCAAGGGTATTCTTCCTAATCACTTTAGGGTGATGTATATTGATCACTCGACTACTTTTATATAGTTCATGTTATATTCAATGACTACCAATTGATCTATTATTAACTAAAATAAGTCATAAGTAGTATCAAAATATAACAATTCTTATATGAGATGCTTTTGAGATATCAAGTCAAAAGATCACTTATACAATCATCATAATAAAAATTTCAAAGACATATATAAGTAATGTTCTAAATGGAATTCTCATATAGCATCAATTTAGTAAAGTTGTTCTTTAATAAGCATTCACACATTTATTTGTGTCTACACTTTAGTTTTTAAGATTGACAACTTCTTTCATAAAGAAGAAACATAATGTGTGGTAGTCTTTTATGTTATATTAGTTCCAATCTCAATAGAATAATGATTATAAACAAGTTAGAGATAATATATAAATGCAATAATATTCTTATAATTATGGTCTCTTCATAAATTTTTTTGCAATGTAAGTTCATAAACTTAATCATATATATGTAAATATGTATAAGATTAAATTGTCTGTAAATAATTATATATTAAATTATAATCTTGATTTATGAATATGAATTGTTTAATTAAAAAATTAAAGATATCCTAAATATGACCTAAGGTTATAAAAATTATATATTGTAAACATATTTGAAAACCTAATGGTCATACACAAAGAACGAGTTGAAGAGAAAAGAGATATTTTAATCAAGTTGTACTTAATTGTAAAGTTTAAAAAACTTTATAATTAAATATGAGATATTTAATAAATAAGAATCAATATAAAATATTGGATCTTATTTGAGCATAAATGATATTTAATTAAAATTATTTTTAATTCTAATTAAAGTTCAATTGGAATTAGAATTTAATTTCAATTAAATTACTATAATATTTAAAACTTATTATAAATAGATTAAATTTTTAAGGGTGTTAGTACTCCTTGTCTAATCATCTGTTTAATTATTATAGAGTTCTCTCAATCCCTTACGTAGATACTGTTAGAAGCCGAACATTTGTGTAACTACTATAGTTGAGATGAGTTAAGTTTCGAAAACGATTTGAAAGATACGATAAGAAAATGATCAAGCTTTAGAATAAGGTACAAATTAAAATTCAAGTTTTTGGAAAACAAAATACGAAAAAGTTCTGTAAGATTAGATCCCGACCTCATTCCTCCACGTGAAAAATTGTGGAGCAAGCTTGCGGATTTCCTGACATAATTGCGGCGTTTTTCCATCCAAAGACGAGCAAAACAGTGCAGACTGTCCTTCTCTACCATACTTCTTCGGCAAATCAACGGTAAATTTATGCAGGACTTCTCGTGTATTTCCACTTAACGTCCCAAACAGATTGCCATTTTCATCCATGACTATCAAACCAAGTTAATCATCAGATTCCAACAACTCATTTAGAGCTTCTGTGTGAAATTTGTTGTCACACAGTAGAGAGACGCATTTATGGCCTTAAAAGGCTCAAAATCGATTGTCACCTTCTTTTCCTTGCTATGTTCATTAACAACTGTAACTATGTAAAGGACCAAGCACCTTGTTATATTTAAAACTCAGTAGGAACTGACATGAATGAGCTAAGTAGCGTCAGCTGAGCTTGAGCCATTTATGTGTGGCGCGGCTTTTTAGACAGGTTTAGGAGCCAAGCATTTATGTGTGGCGCGGCTTTTTAGACAGGTTTAGGGCTTTTGATTTCTCAATATTCTGAATGGAAAAGTCCTGCTTGCTTGTATTACTAGGTTCGATTGGATTGAATTCGATTCCAGAAAGACTCAAAAACTGCATTGACCCACTATGGAACTGGTTACTGAGGTCAAATTTCATACAAGGAAAAAGATGATTCACTGATCTGAAATGGAGTTGATTTCCAATCTGGTTGGACAAATAAATGCTTGCCATATATTTTCCAATGAAAAGCTTATTTATAATTCTGTTTACTGATTATTAAAGAGGGACAAAAACCAAACTTCTTTTCTGACAATGAACACTTAGGCCGCTAAATAGAAGCCGACTAAAGATTCCCATAGGAATCATTGGCCCGGCCAGCAAAAAGTTGTCGGCTTTCTTTGTAGTATACTAGGCACCAAGATTTTTCCCTCTTCAAGAACTAACGAAAACTGGATTGCATAAACAGAGGAACAAACTCATAATGTGTACCCAGATCAGAAATATACGCACATACAAACACAACGCAACTCAAATAAGTTTGTAGGAAATGAAAAGCATCGTATCGAGATTCCCTTCTAGCTCATTTGCACGCATAAATCTTAATAAGTCCATCTTCTTTGTTCTCTTTCATGTTATCATGTCTTCCAAACATCTGGAACTCGATTCTCTTATTAGCTACACCTTTTACATTGTGGCGGATAACCTGGTATAATAGAAAATATTTAGCTTCAAGAGCAAATTGCCTTCTCTAGCAATTCTTGCAATTCTCCGCTCTTATATGCCTCTGCAAAACAAATTAAAGATCACTCAAGTTAATTCTTAACCATGAACGATTCAATATGAATGTCAAAATAATGCTGTTGAAGCAAAGCAAGCATTGTAAGCGCAGATTGAAGAAGAGAATAGAGATAAGTGACTAGCAAATAACATATGGCTCTACTTTGAACAAATTCTCCCTCAATGGCCATCTGAAACAAAGATAAACCAAGTCAATGCAAGGCTATGCATGAATAACCAAGCACTTTTATCCACATCCATTCCCAGAATTAAGAGATCTAAATTTTATCTTCTTTTTCATTGGTGGATTGCATTATTCTTCATAAGCAAACCCGATCAACAAAATTTGTTTCAAACCATCTTCCTAGAGACAAAGAACATCTGACTTTCCTCAGCAATAATTGCATTGATGAACAAATAGTACATCCAGTGAGTGTCATTTCAACAAAATATTATGTATGTAAAAGCTTTATGTAACTAAACGAATCCTCAAATTAAATCAGTTTCCAATGAGCAGAAAGAAAGAGCTACTGATCTACAGAACAATTGCATGCTACTAATATCCTATTTTTCCTAAATTGATTTAATAGTCTACTTATTTTTTCAGGCAAGTACAACAAGCAATTCAGAAATGCAGATCAATTACCTGAGCTGGAAGCTGATTTTTTCATTAAATTCCAATAATGAACTAACTGAAAAGGATGCAATTGTTTTGGAACTACAATTAGTACTAGTACTACTTTCTATAAATTGATGGATTAGACCAAACATCAAAATAGTAAAGGCAATCGTCAAATTTTCATTTGCATGGTATGATTTTGTTCTTTAACCTAAACAATTTCTTACTTAGCCTAAACAATATCTTGTAATAGTTTGTTGTTTTATTTATTTACTTGTCTTCCTTCTTGTTCGTGTATTTATTTACTTTTTTATTTTTTATTTTTATTTTCATTATATTTCCACTTGTACTATGTCTATTTTTATTTTATTATTATTACTTTATTGTTTTAAAATGTATCTTTTATTTATTTTTATTTTTATTTTATTTTATATTTGTATATTAGTTATTTATTTATTTAGTGTATATATATATTTTCATGTGAGATTGTCGAAAATAGCCTTTCTCCTACTTAAGAGTAAGGCTGCATACTTCTAGACCTCTTCAAACTTCGCATTCAGAGAGACTTCTAATGGAATGTATTGAAATTTTTAATATGGGCAGAGTGTAGAGTCCACTAACAAGAATTGGGCTTGGGTCAACCATTGTCCAAATAACTAGAACTAGTTGT
>JAOQMR010000006.1:16800568-16814178 GCA_027563865.1 Erythroxylum pelleterianum | reverse complement strand
CTGGTGGCCTCCTGTCAGCGTCGACCCTCCCCACCTGCGACGCCGGAGTTGTCTGAATCGGAGCCTGGGCGTTAGGGCGATACCCAGGATCGTCGCAGGTGCGACCCGCTCCGTATTCCCCTCCCATCTGCACTCGACCCGTGGAGCCAGAGTGACCAGGGTCCAGTCGACTCGGGTTGGCCCGAAAAGGGGTCTAGTTCTTAAATCCAGCTTCCCGACGTTGACCCCATGGACGATATCGCAATCTCTACCCTTCCTCACCGCACACTTCCTCTTCCACCGCTCTGGCGATTTTCATCAGTTGATATCGATTTTCTGGGTTGAAGGTGCGCACCCTCCTCCTGATATCTGATCTCAGCCCACTCATAAAGTACCCCATGAACTGTTCTTCCGGAAGTCAACCGACTTGAGATGAGACGAATTCAAAGGCTTCAATGTATTCATCCACGGTTTCGGTTTGTCGAAGATCGGAGAGTTCCTCATAAGGGTTCTCAAACCTCCTTCCTCCATAACGATCGATCAACGCTTTCTTAAAGGTCTCCCAACTCAAAGCTGTCTCCGTCTCTTGTAAAAGGTTAAACCAGTGGATAGTTGAGCCCTCCATGCTTAAGAGGGCGAGTTTGATCTTTACTTCCTCCGAAGTATGGTGGACCTCGAAGTATACTTCTGCTCTGGTTATCCATCCAACGGGGTCAGACCCATCGAACATGGGTAGCTCCACTTTTTGTACCGACATCCTGTACTCGTCCATGTCCGCAAAAGACTCCCCAGGTGGTCTGGAATGTTGCGGAAATTGATTGTTCCGATCACCCAGTGGCGTTTGCTCATTCCTTACTGTATCGCTCCCCTGGCCTTCCTCGGGTCTCTTACCCATAATCTTATTCATCTCCAGCAGTAGTGCTCGATGCATTTCCCCCATTGCCATCCGCATGGACGACTGGATTTCTTCCATCCCAGCTTCCAAATGCGCCATACGGGATTCCAACATCTCCACTCTATCGTTCATTTTGGGTGGCATCCAGGTGAGTTACAACAACCTCTCAAACCTCCACAAAAACTGATCCTCTCTCCCGGGGTTGGGAAATCCGGCAGGTCGGACCAATGTTAGGAACCTCTAGCTTAATAAGCTAGAGACTAGTATATTATTGATAGTAAACCAGTGGTAACACTGCTATTACAAGAGGATCCGAAGATCACTCACTAACCAGAGCAATGGCTGCTCCTCAGGGAAAGAATATCTTCTTTCTCTGTCACAATATTCTTCTCACTTTCTGAATGACCCTACTCTCTCTCTGCCCCCCTACTTAGCTAACCACCCTACATTTTGTTATTCGGTTATTCCCCATCCATGTTGCCACATTCCTAACTAACTTGTGCAGCGTTGTCCACATCATCATTGCTCACATCATTATCATTGCCCACAACCCCCTCTCTTTTTCGTCTTGCCATATCCTAGGTTTGTTGACAGTATTAATCCTAACATAGGTTGTTGTAGTAGAAGGAAGGAGTGATGGAAAAAGAAAGAGAGCTTTTGTCGACTTCTTCGGCCATTTATGTCATTAAGTCCTATTCTTGGTTTTCACTCCTTATTTACTTGTTACGGCCATGTTCTTCATTCACTTGTGTAATCGTTCTTCATGGTCCCTTGAGATATTGATCCAATTCTACTTTTAACTGATTGTGTCATTCAATTTTTGCTCAGTGAATGAATTGACCAAATCTTATGACATGCTTGTAAAAATAAAGAGAAAGTGAACAACAAGATACAGTGCAAGCAGAATATAAATCCATGTCTAACGTGTTGTTCTATATTGGGGTAGAATGTAAAGGAGAGGAAAACAGAACCGGTTATGTTCCAAAGATGAGGACCAAATCGAGGGGCATGCTCATCTTCTCAACAGTCAGACATGCAAATTTGATTTGTGTACATTGCCATGTGCTTGTTGACAAAAATACTAACCTAAGAACTGATTGTTTTTCTTACCATCAAACGAAGATAAATAATAATTGGCAGTTTGAAGTAATATTCTCAAAATGGATTGTATTTAGGTCAGCAATTTCCAGATAAACAAACAAGAAGCATATACAAAACTGGACGAATTTTAAGGTACTGGAGTGAGCTAGCATATCAGAAAGTATAAAACCTAGACAAATGATTATAAACGAGAGCTCAAAATTTCCATCAAACACACACGCAATGCAACATTGAAGATGACACCAACAACTATTAATAAACACAATTAGATTAAACTATTTACCAACAGTGATGTCACAGCCACCAAAAAACTCTCCTTCGATATAAAGTTGAGGAAACGTGGGCCAATTAGAGTATTCCTTCAAACCCTGACGCAGAAGTTCGTTTTCCAAAATGTTAATGGTTTCGAAAGGCACGTTCAAGGAATTCAGTATTTGGACAACAGTATTTGAAAATCCACATTGAGGGAACTCCTTAGTTCCCTTCATGAAGAGAATAACTTTTTGTGTCGAAACCACTTTATCCAATGAAGACTTCAGCTCAGGAGATAGAGCTGCAACAAAGCAAATATTCATCAAACTAAAAAACGGAACAATTTTCATCTATAGTAATTTGAGAGAAATACGTGAATTGGGGGTTAGGTTGAAAAGAGAAAGAGAAAGTAGGAGAAAAGGACAGAGATAGTGAGAATAAGAACCGCAACGAATGGAAGAACGCGTTTTAGAGCTGAAATGAAGCCTATCGGCGGCTGTTTTGAAGCGCGGCCATGGAGATGCTACTGATATGTTGGTAATGTTTCGTTGCAGGCCCAGGGACAAGGAAGTTGCTGATGATGACGACGATGACGACGAGGGCATCCTGGCCCAACTCATTCCTCCAGACAACAGTGCATAGACGGACTGTGAAGCCATCCTTTCCTCTTCTCAGCTCACCAAACGTACGGAGTCACTTGCTATTTTAATTCCCCGAGCGACATTAAAAGACTTGTCAAAGTCGGAGGCTGACCCCACTTAACCAGTGAATTGATCTGCCAGCCTCTTCACAGCCACTTTCTTTTTTCTAACTTTTCGGAATATATCCAGAGATTTTTTACATGTCACGTAGCATAATTTCAATTTTAAAAAGATTAATTTTAGTTTATCTAAAAAAATTTATTTAAATGAAATATGTATGTTTTTAAAATTTTATTAACTTTTAAAATTAAAATGAATTGTTTTTAGCATAATTAAGAGAGTATTTACCTTGAATTTTGATTATTTCTGTAGGACTTAGTACTTCATGTACCTTATATTTTATTCATAAACCTTATTTTAGCTCTCCAATAAAGAAAGAATGAATTCAAACGAGTTAGAGTCAAGCTTTGAAGTAAGTTTGGAGGAACAAAGGTTGAAAATGGTCGCATGTTAACTAACACAATACTAAACCCAGTGAGTTGGCGTAGGTGGTACATGCCTTCATCGTTTAACCAAGTGGTTGAGGATTCGAATCCTATCCTTGGGAATGCAGAATGCTCCTGGGCCAGCTGTAGCCCTCCCATGTTGGAGATGTTCCCGCAATGAAGGGATTAGTCACTGATTCCGTCGGTGGATACTCTGGATGTACCAAAAAAACTAACACAACACTGGCATGGTACCATGTTCACCTCTATATTGCTTATTAATGCATTTTGCTTATTTGACAATTTGGAATATGAAGTAACATAACCTAAACATTGCCATATTTGACAACATAGTTCTATGTTTAGTAATATGGTACGAACATGGACTCATATAGTATGCCCTAAACCATGAGCAACCTCCTTTTAAAATGTGGTACGAACATGGACTCTAAAAGGCTTTTAAATTTGTACAAGCATTTTGTAAACACTTAAATTGATTTTAAATTGACACCACAGATAAGTAAGAGGTCAAAAAACAAAAAACAAATTGAAGATCCTGATTCAACAAAAGACAATTCTAAGAATAAGTCACATTTTTACTAATTAAATGATTAATTTTGAACTTTAAATTTTATACTTTATTCATTTAAATTTTTTATTTAAAATATTTTCTATTTGAATAATTTTCAATTTTTAAAATTTCTTTGAAGTAATCTTTAATTAAAAACCAAAAATTTTGAGTCTTTTTTAACAAAATAAGTGACATATTTATTATCAAAATTAGACTTCATAAAGTTTTATTAGTAATTAAAATTAAATTATTAAATAATATTTATTTAACAAATAATGAAATCATTTTTTATAAAAAGAAAATTTAGCCCTCTAACTTTTAACTTAAATGCATTAAGGCCTCTGAACTTTCAGTTTTACAAAATTGACCTTAAACTTATAAAAATTTATCTTTACTCCTACATTTCACCAACCACTAGAGTTTGAACTCCACGCATCATCTATATGGTGACATGACAAGTTCTAGTGATTATTGTTTATCAAATTACCTTGATGTCCACATTTAGTTGTTAACGGAAAAGAAAACAACATGTATGCTCTTTATGAAAAACAAAAATATAACAAAATTCACAAATTGTCATTGCAGTAGAGGCGAGGAGACTAAATTCTTCATTTGTGACATAGAAGAGAATAGAGCAAATTGGAGGAGCTTCACATCATCCTTGTTAATAAGACGAGGGTGAAAATCATATTGTATGATTTCCCTCCTTTCGCTAACCCCACAAAGAACTCTATACCTTATAAGGACTCAAACCATAGCAGTGTACAGTAAATTAGACAAAGAATAGATGATTTATAGACTCAAGACATGAGAAACACAACTTACAAGTGAGTTTCAATTGGGGGACGGGGTCACTTTTCACTCTGATAATGGTAATAATCCTCTGCTTTATTGTTACCTAAAACATAAAGGAAATTTTAGGAGCTGGGTGTTTATTTTAAACCAATGTATACTAACTAACTTTAGGGGTTGAGTTCCTTAATAAGTATCTACATAACTTAATAGTGGACAATATTGAAGTATATCTTAACCAAATAGATTTGTATTCTTTATTGGGGTTAGGGATTGATAAACGTTTAATAATCTATATTTTATGCTCATATTTAGTGTTTTTGCTTATTATTTGAGAGTTTTATGTTGTTTTTGGTACTTATTTTATTTCAAGTGTGTTTTTATGTCTTAATTGCCTTTATGGATCAAAAGTAGAGAAATTTGGATGAAATTAAGACATAAACCAAAGAATTGTAGCTATTTTAAAGGTATACGCTTGTGTGAAGATGACTTACACGCTTGTGTCAGTAACATACACAATTATGTAAGGGACCATGTAAGTGACTATGAATGGGTAAGGCTTTGAAAATGTTGTTTTTGCTTGTGTAAAGATACACACTCATGCAAGTCATATACATAACCATGTCCCTTGCCTATGTAAGCTCTTCGAAATGTGTAAATTTGCAATTCTAAGTTTTTTTTAGATACACAATCACTCACACAATTGTGTTTAATATGGAAACCCTAATTTCATATCATAAAAGGCAATTGTGAAGAGGAGACAAAGGAGAAACAAATAAAGTTAAAGTTAGAGAAAATTTTATAGTTTAAGACACAATTCTGAACCTAGGACAATGAAAAACATGAAGATTACTTTAAAAATCTAATAGAGAACAACTTTCCCATTGAAGTTTTATGGAGATTACATTAGAGAAATGGGGATATATATCTTATGGATTCTTTTCTTTTTAATTATTCTTCTAAACTTTTGATGTTTCTTTTGTTTTCTATGTTTATAAACTAAGTTTGTTTAGTGCCTACTGCCTAGTTATAATGAACCTTAAGTTGAGCTGGATATTGTAAGTTGATCTTTTATTTAATGTAATTTGATTGATAGATTCATTTCGATTCAATTATGCATCTTTATTCTTGAATTATATATTTAGGATATTAGTTTAATGTGTAATTTCATATGATTGAGATTGAGAAATCCTTTTGTATGAATAAATCTATTATAATTGGAAGGAGTTACATGCAAAACTAGAGATATGTTGACATAAATCCTCTAGATTAGGTATATGTTGACATAAATCCTCTAGATTAGGGTCAAACCTAATAGTAAAATTCAAGAATCAAGTAATGCAATCTTAAGGGTTTTAACTAGAAAGAAATGTTAATTAATTAACCAAGGATTAATTGTTAATAGACTTAAGAAAGATATTAATATAAGATAGGAATTTCCATGGTCCAATTATTAATAATTGAATTGTTTGATAAAAAGGTTTAATACTTAATAAATCTTAGGGTGATTCATTATATAGTACTAGTTATTTGATAATGATTAGTCTTAGTGTTATCTATCTTCTGATTCATTATTTTGATGAATTTTAGTTTAGTTTAGCTTTAAATTAAATCATCATCTTATTTTTCAATTAGATAATAGAAAAAAAGGTTATTACTAGCACTTGTAGTCTTTGTAGGATTGACATTGGATATTCACTAATACTATATTATAGTTTAATAGGTGCATTTGTGAGATCTATAAAGTAGACATAATCACTTATATTAAGTTTTTGGCACTATGGCCTCTTACTACAATATTAGGAACCCCCAATTTTAATTATTCTAACCATTATTACTTGCTTGATATCTTTTTTACCTTTTTTTTTTCATTTGTTTGATTATTTTGTTGACTCTTTGGTTTTCTCGCATCTACAAGTCTTTAGGTTAGCTTATGACTCAAGAAATCCATCACTTAGTTAAAGGAGATTTAAAAATCGAGAGGATAACTTGTAGAAATCTTCAAATGAAACTATTAAGTGGGTTTGAGTTTGATCGATAGATAGAGGAATTGAAAGTTTAGATTGATACTGAAGGATCAAAAACCATGGCAAACTAACCAAGGACTATGTTTGATTATGCTAGACCGGAATCAAAGGCAACAAAGTCCAATATTGTGAGACCCCTACTATTACTACCAATAATTTTGAGATCAAATTAAGTATCAATCAAATGGTGCAATAGTTTGTCTAGTTTGATGAGCTACAAGATAAGGACCATAACGTGCATATAACAATTTTATTTTGGGAATTTATGACACCTTTAAGGTCAATGGTGCTAATGATGACGTGATAAGATTGAGACTATTTACATTCTCATTGAGGGGTAGGACAAATCAGTGGTTAAATTCTCTGTATAGGTCATACCTTACTATTTGGGACTAAGTGCCAGAGAGGTTTCTTCTGAAGTGCTTCCTAGCAGCTAAAATTGCTAAACTGAGGAATGACATCAGCTTTTATGCCCACATTGACTCAAAGACTTTATATGATATATGGGAGATATTCAATGAGATATTAAGGAAGCGCCCACATCATAGTCTAACATTATACATGCAAATTCAGACCTTTTATAATGGGCTAAATAAAATAACAAAGTAGATGATAGATACAAAAATAGGGGTACTTTGAACAACAAAACTCTAGAACCAACTTAGGGCCTTATTGAAGACATGACAATTAATAACTATCAATGGTACTCTTCTTGAGCAAGACTTAGCTAACCAACTGGAGTTTATAATGTAGATGTAGTTACGGCGTTGGCAGGACTAGTCAAAACTCAAAGTAAGAAGAAAGATTGATTGATAATGATTCTTTAATTATTCCAAGTAATATAGTGTAAGGTGTGTAGGCTAGGACATCTAGGTTGAGAATGTTAAATGCAAAAACTCGAGCTTATGGATGATATGGAGAATGCTCCTAGCCCCAAAAAAATCCCTATAATAATATATACAAACTAAGATAGAGTTCAAAGGCAGCCAGGGAATAACCCTTTATTAAGATTTCAGCGACATCCACCTCAAGAAAAGAAGCCAAGCTTTGAAGACCTCATAACCATATTTCTTCAAACTTCAAAGGTAAGATTTTAAGCCATTAAAACTTTATTAAGAAATTAAAAGGCTTTTATACATAACTTGGAAAATTAGATCAGTCAATTTGCAAGGGTAGTTTTTAAAAGACAACAAGGGAGTTGAGATAAATCCTAATGAAGAAATGATGGAAATTACCATTAAGAGTGGAAACGAGTTGTAAGAAAAGAACAAGACCTAAAATAAGAAAAAGAGTCATACTAGGAGTTAGGAAAAAGCTAAAAGTAAATAGTGCCTTTCAAAATTCAAAGATTTTCAGCCTGCCATCTTATCTTGCCAATGTTAAGAAAGATCATATAGATGAGTAATTTGATAGATTCCTTTAACTGTTTAATCAACTTTATATTAACTTATCACTTATTGAGGCTATTGTATAGTTAAAAATTCTTAAAGGAGTTAAAGGAAGTTGAAGTATTTGGCAACATGATATTGAGTGGAAGATTCTCAGTAATTCTTTAAAGCAAACTACCAGAAAAGCTTAAAGACCATGGAGTTTTACTATCCCTTGTCAAATTGGTAGCTTAAAAATAAAAAAAGGCTTTAGCCAACCTAAGGGCTAATATTAATATTATGCCTTATTCACTGTTTATGAAACTGGGATTAGGTGAACCAAAACCTATTAAAATAAGCTTACAATTAGCAAATAGATTGGTAAAAGTATCTTACAGGTGTTATTGATGATATACATGTTAAGGTTGATAAGTTTTTTGTCTAATTGACTTTGTGATTCCTAAAATATAGGAGGATATAGAAGTATCTCTAATTCTAGGTTGACCTTTCTTAATCACTACTAGGTCTATTATTGATGTTAGTGAAGGCCAGCTAATGCTAGTGCTTAGGGTTAGAGATGAAAAAGTCATATTTAGAATATCTAATGTTATGAATCATTCCTTTAAACATGATGATGTTGATTATTCTAATGATATATTTGACGATCCAGTTTGGGATGTTTTGTAAGACTCTTTTTCTAAAGGTCCATTGGAGATGTTTCCATTTCAAGGTAAAAAGGAAGACAAGAAATGCCTACATGGAAAAAGCAGGTAGCTTACTTAGAGGTTAAGGAACATATGCTAAGAAAGCAAAAACTCTGTGGGTCGACTTGATTATACTTATGTACATAAAGATAAAGATGTTATCCTTGGGAGGTAACTCGAGAATTAAGAGAGTTTTGATTGAATTGTTTATGTTATTTCGATTATTTTTTAGTTTTAGTTTAGGATTTCATTGATTTTTAGTGTGTTTTATGTTAAGTTATAGAGCATCCTTATCATTTTTCCTAAATTTTGGTGTCTGTGTATGTGTTATTTGATTCTTTTGACTTTGAACCAAAATTTTTGAAGTTTGAAAGAATTTGTAGGTGTATATAGCTATGTACACACATGCGTATATAAAAAAACCATATTTTTGTATGTTTTATACAATTCAATGGACACAGTCATATGCACCACTAGAATTTTAAAAAATTTGCACACCTTGTCATAGTGAGTTACATAGACATGGGATATGCCCGTATAGCTCAATTCTAGAGAACTTGTCAACTTATATGCTCGTTTCTGAAGTCACATGCTTATAGTGACTTATACAGCCGTGTAACTGACAGTGTAAATCAATGACCCCTTTTAAACCTAACCTTCTTCTTCTTTCTCACTTTTTCTCCCCCTTCCTCCACTTCTGTACTGCGCCCTCCCTCCTATAACCTAGCCTAGCCATTTTAAACAATTTTGCAACACCCAAATTGAGTTTTTCGTACATTTTATGTTTTGGGTAATTGTGTAGATTTTAGGGTTTATTCTTCCCTACATCGCTATGTTTTTGCAATTGCTCCACTATAAGGCATGAATTTTCTTCTTTTTTATAATTATAAGTTGAATTTTATTCCTTTCCCTATGAAATATTGGATTATTTTGATGAATTGCGTATGGATCAAATGAAATCTGAATTTGAAATGTTAATTTTGCAACCTATTTTATAAATTGCGATGGGTTTTGTTAGATAAGGCATAATTTGTTATTTATCTATCAATTAATTAATGGTTATTATTTTAATTTCATGCCAATTCTATATTTTGCATAATTTAGGGTTTAATTGTGTGTGTAGTATAGGTTTATAGTTTAATTTTTAATTTAATTTTGAAATTTAGGAATTGTAAAATTAGTTTAATTTGATTATTAATTACATTTAAATGTGTTGTTAATTTTGTCATTATTTTAATTAATTTATTTTTCATTTTAATTTAATTTTTAATTGTGTGTTTTTTCGTAATTGAATAATATAGTGAGTGTACAAATCAAGTGTGGGGAATTTTTTTTTCATATTGATGTTTATTAGTTCCTCATATTTTATTTCATTTTTAGGTGTAATGATAAGAAGAATAGTAGTGTAACAACGAAGGGCAAATGAGGTACCGAGGAAAAGACAAAGAGGTAATGGGTTATCGAGCTCACCCTCCACTAAGTGAGAGATTCATACACATCTACCAGAGTGACACAAGATGCTGCATTTTAATGCTAAGAGCCATGAGGAGCAATTTTAGGGGCTTCAGGACAAGAGGTTTGGGATTGATAGATGTATATATTGGAAGGCATTAAAGTAGATCGGGCTGGTCCAGCAAGTTCAATATTGGAGCATGGTCTCAATTCTTTAAAATTATGGAGCCCACATATTAAGTGCTTAAACTTGATGTGTGCTCCATGTTCTTTATGGAAAAGTGTTGCTACCATTAGGACTCGTTAAGCTTTATACAATTTTGGATACTCGAGGATATGAGGAGGATGAGTTACACTAACTTCTTCAAGATGATGAGGCACTACGATTAGGACTTTGTGGAGGCATAATACTCCATAACTCTTCAGATAGACTTTTCATATATGATGGATGCCTATAACTTTTAGCATAGCATCCACAAGGAGGCATATTACCACCTGAGCAAATCCAAGGCATCTACCTTATGACATCCTACAGTTAGTTACTTTCCCGGGATCTTGAGTCATACATTGAGTGGTGACATGATCGTGTGTCATTACTATTGGAACCCCGTTTTCGGAGCCCAACATCGAGAGTCCTAAACCTTGAGCTTATTACCCTGTAGGGTCATAATCAACATTTCCCAAAGGTGGTGTGCCCACACAAACAAACACCATAATCTCAACTTGATCTCATCAAAGAAAACGTAGCTCTAACTCTTTAATTTGTGTTGAAACAAGAATCATCTCAATCGGAGTTTTACATCTCAAGATATACTTAATGAGCTAAACGTGATCATACTCTAAGCATGCTCTCCCAACTGACCTCTCACTTATTCTAATGCAACTTTCTCAAAAACACTCCAAAAGACACAAATTTTCATGAAGAGACAGTACAAGGAGTTAGGAATCTGTTGCTTTAAGAATCACTTCAAATGGGAGTCGGATGGGGAAGTTATACCCGAAAGAATCGAATAGGTTTATACCATCAATCAATTTGTACCTATCTTGGCACAAGTGCCATAACTTTTGCTACAGATTTCAGAAAGACTTCAATTTTGGCTTGTTTGAAAGAGAACTTCAAGATATAAAACTTTCATGAAGATCTTAAAGACCAAATTGATCGTCTGAAGGGTGGAAAAATGGATCAGACGATGCATGACATCATTATGAGACGATGGTGACGTCATCAGACGATAGAAGATTGGAAAAATTTTTCATAACTTTCCCTACAGATATCGGATTAAGGTGTTCTTTATATGGTTAGAAAGAGGACTTCAAGATCTACAACTTTTATGAATACCTCAAAGAACAATTCCATCTTTTGAAGGGTAAAAAATGGATCAGACGATGCATGACGTCATCATGAGACGATGGTGACGTCATCAGACGATAGAAGATTGGGAAAATTTCCATAACTTTCCCTACAAGCATCGGATTAAGGTGTTAGTTATATGGTTGGAAAGAGAACTTCAAGATCTACAACTTTTAGGAGACCTCAAAGACCAATTCCATCGTCTGAAGGGTGGAAAAATGGATTAGACGATGACGATAAATAGTAAATAAGACGATGAACAGTAACTAAAACGGAAGCAATGAACAGTAACTGAGATGATGGAGTGAACCGTAACTGAGATAGAAGAAATGAATAGTAACTGAGACGAAAGCAATGAACACTGACTGAGACGATAGAGTGAGCAGTAATTGAGACAGAAGCAATGAACAGTGACTGAGACAATATAATGATAAGTAACTGAGACGGAAGCAATGAACAGTGACTGAGACGATAGAGTGAACAGTAACTGAGACGGAAGTAATGAACAGTAACTAAGACGGAAGCAATGAACAGTGACTGAGACGGAACAAAAATGAGATGGGACAATAAAAAAGGCATAACTTTCAGCTCAGATGTCCAAAATGTTCATGCTATATACCCTTAGAAAGATAAAAGAAAGATCTACAACTTTCTAGAAGATAACTTTGCCTAAATCAGCCCAGATCAACCCAGAAATTGCCCTGAAGTTAGTGCACGAATTCCCCCCCCCCAACTTATGAAACCTTATGAATCATGATAGAAAACAAAATCATATACCAGTATCATCAAAAGATCATAGTTTTTACAAAGATTTAGTGAGCATTTTAAGCCCCAAAACAACAATGTTTCAAAAATCTCAAATACAAAAGATACTTTGAACAATGAACTACTCGAAATGCAACTAAAGCCTTGGTTTCAAGAGTAGCTTAAAATACAACAACATTCCAAAAATGGAGTGATGCCCTTGGCCCTTGACTACTCAATCTCTTACTCTTCACCTGCTTGTGGGGAGGAAAGTGGGGGTGAGCTTGAAGCCCGTGGGTAACAATTTTACAGTTTGCAACAAGCAAAGACAATTTAACACATTTTCAATGCAAAAATTGACGTGTATGCAAAATCATGAATGCATTACTCCTATCAACTTAGCATGAACACATAAACATATCAAATGGTTTGGGTAAGTCCAAAACATGACGCACTACACATTTTCAATGAAATGGCCCTGTGTAATCGTGAATTCTTGAGGGAGTCCTTGAGGGAGCTCCATGCCACTAGCGGGCAGGCAGAAGAAGCCTATGCTTGGGTCAACGTGCACGTGATGATTCTTGAGGGACTACCACAAACTCACATAACACATAGAGTTTCAAAATCTTGTAAGCCTGATGCCCACAAAGGCACATTTTCTTGAAAACTTGCTTTTCATAAGCTTGCTATATCTTAAAAACCATTTCCAACAGTATGGTTTTCAAAATCATGCATCATTTTAAAGAATCATTGTAATAAAACAAATTTCCATGTATCATCCCACAAATCATGTATCAGCATGTAGGAAAAATCTTGCAGCACTTAACAACATTAAATGCACATGAATGAGGTGGTTACAAAATTAATTACTGTCATTTATGGACAGAACTTTTTGTTAGCTTATCGCCTAACTATAAAAGTGAAACCCACCTTGAAGTACTTGACTATGACTTGTTCAAATATGTCTCTCCTCTTGCTCCTCTTGCCCTTCTTGATTTTCTTCAAAAATAACAAAAACTCCAAATCAAAAGGATTCAAATTGGAAAACCCAAAGAACCATACGCTTGAAATTGATCCTAGAATACTTATACCCATCTATTTCCTAAGCTCTTTGAACCAAAAACCTTTCAAAGCTCCAAAAGATTAAACCCCACTTACCTTAAATCTTTACCAAACAATGATTTTCTTGGCTCCAATGGAAGCTCTAATCTTCCCCTTTCTTTTTCCCTTCTTGATCACTCTCAAAATC
>JAOQMR010000006.1:16775666-16792729 GCA_027563865.1 Erythroxylum pelleterianum | reverse complement strand
CATCTTTTCATCTTTCCAATGAGGTAAAATATGACATTTTTAGGCTTTTGTGTTAAAAGATATGAATTTTCAAACTTTTGACCCTATGTAGGAAGATTCAAACTTAGGCAGTAACTTTACAGCGATTTTTGACCCCTTAAATGGCCGAATTAGTTTTTAAATCCTTCTTGAAAGTTGTAGCATTTTCTTTTAGCTTTCTATAGACACCAAGTTTGTAAAATTTGGAATTCTAGGTAGAAAGTTATGAATTTTTGAAGTTTCAATTGTTTTATAGTTTTAAAAAAATAAATATAGATATATACTCGATTTTTCTCTTCGGACTCGCACCCTCGTGAGTGTGATAGCGTCTCGTGAGTGCGAGCGTCTCGCCCAGCGAGCGCACTGGCCTCGCGAGCGCTTGCTCGGCACGCGAGTGTGAGCTTCTCACCCGACGAGCGTACTCACGATCGCGAGCGCTCGCATGGGCGGTCTCGGGATTGCTAGCCTCGCCTTCGCCAGCTTCTGTTTTTTTATTCATTTATTTCTTCTTTTAATTCATCTTCCGATTTTCCTCTTATAACTTTTGCATTTGACTTCCGATTCTCTCGATTTCCGAAGCATTGGTTTTCAAAATTCAAAAAAAAATTCTACCCCTGTTATGAAAAGTTCAAATTTTCGGGTTTGAGTTGAAATTTACGGGATTATACAAGGAAGCCAATTACGTGGAGTACTGAATGTAAATTCTTATTTGGGCGATTTCTCGATCTATAGAAATTCGATTGAAGAGATTTTTATTTCTAATTATCTCGAGACATGAAATTTCATTTTAGCTTAAGAATCAGATCAAATTGTGGGCCCTAAGGAGATCAATTTTATAGAGGAAATTAAGGTGAATTTATCAAGATCCGTTCGGGAGTAAGTAAAATAAGTTCAATTGAGTTAATTTTCGTGGTGAGGAATCCCTCCCTCGTAAGATGCGAGTCCAGATGTCACGTAGGACGTCAGACATACGTCTCACCAGGGTGGGATTCCAACAAGTTTAAGTAAAAAAGCAACTTTTTGACTTAAAAATAGCAACCTCTATGTTAATGAGCAAGATTTTAGTTTCTTACAAGATTTATTCCTACATTTTGCATCCTTAGATTCAAAAGCTAGTATAGTGTTATTCAAGTCTCCTAATAAGTTCCACGTATCCCAAATTGAGTTCTTGATTAACATAAGCTCCTTTCATAAAATTGGTATATAGAAAGATACCCAAGCAAGATGAAGTAACAAGTGGATGCATTGTATGGTAGAGTAGCTTACAATAAAAACAAAATTGGGACCATAAACAGCTACAATTTGACCTAGATGGTGCTAATCATGATTAATGATTAGCTACCAATATTTTTGAATAATTTGAGGTTAGCACAATTTAGCCTTGATAAGTTCAAAAGGCATTAAATTTAGTGAGTTAATGTAATTAGTTATAATCAATTACTTCATAGGATTATTTATTCCCCTTATGTTCTAAGAAAATAAAAAACTTAATTAGTAGAAATAAGGGCCTTACCCCTAACCTTATGCCTATATTTCCTACTCTCAATAGTTTTAGATCCCTCTTGTAACTCATTATAGAAGTGTTACTAACATAATGCCTTAAAAACCTCACAATGGTTTTGCTTAGAAACCTTGGAAGGAGCTCCACTTCTAGCAACATGAGAAGTTTGAGATTGCTAAGATAGAGTTAATTCTAAATATGATAATGTGGATAACAACATGAGTTAGACCTTCAATGGTTGGATATTGGTGGCTAGATACCAACATGAGTAAGACCTTCAATGGTTAGATATTGGTGGCTAGAGTAAAACAAATTGTTAGTATATTAGAGTGATAAACAATTAGTATATTATGTTTTTAAGCCCATATTAAGTGTGTTTTACTTGTTATTTGAGAGTTTTACGTTGTTTTTTGCATTTATTTATCCTCAAAAGTACTTTTAGGACTCAATTGCCTTTATAGAACAAAAGGAGAAGAATTTGGGGAGCATCATGGTATAAAACAAAAATATTGGAGTTGTTTTGGAGGCAAATGCTTGTTTGAGTAACATATATGGCCGTATATAGGGATCATGTAGGATACTGCAAACATGTAAAGCTTCAAAGACAGTATTCTTACATGAGTAGAGATACATACTCATGCGAGTAACATACCTAGTCACGTCCATTACCCATGTAAGCTCCTATGAATGTGTAAAGTCGTAATTTCAAAGGATTTTTTAGATACATGGTTACATGGATGTGTGGCTAACCATTTATAATCCAAAAACCTTAGTTTTACAATATAAAAGGCAATTATGATCATAAGACAGAGGAGAAGAGGTTATAGTCCAAAGCCATAAAGAAAGATAGAGTTAGAGACACAATTATGAAGATAGGATAAGAAAAACATGAACATAATTTAAGAGATCCGATTGAGAATAGTATTTCATCAAGGATTCTAAGGGATTTTATTATAGATAAGGGGGATATACATATTTATAGATCCTTTTCTTTCTAATTATTCTTTTAAAATTTCATGGTTATTTCATTTTCTATGTTTAGGAACTAAGTTGTTCACTGCCTAGGTAAGAAGAATCCTAAGTCGGTATGGATAATATAATTTGATTATTTATTTAATGTTATTTAATTGATTGATTCTTATATGTTTATATTCTTAAATTAATATGCCCAGGATATTAGTTCAATTTCTGATTTCATATAATTGAGATTGAGAAAGTCTCTTGTATGAATAGATCTAGCATAATTGGAAAGAGTTATATGCAATCCTAGAGATAAGTCGAAAAAATTTCTTTAGATTAGAGTCAAACCAAATAGAAAATTTCATAAATAAGAATAATTCAATCTTAGGGTTTCGATTAGAAAGAGATTTCAGTTAATCAACTGAGGATTAGTTGTTAATAGTCTTGAGAAAGACATTTAACATAAGATAGGAGTTTCCACAGTCCAATGATCGATAATAGAATTTCATGATAAAGGAACATTTAAGATATCTTAGGGAGATTCATTACCTAGGTACTAGCTATTTGATATTAAATTAATCTTTGTGTTAAGATTGTGTTGATTTGTTATTGTGTTGATTTTTAATTTAGTTTAGCTTTAAATAAAATTATCTTCTTAATTAATGTTTAGATGATAAAAAGAGGTCGCTAACCCAAGGGAATCCATCACTTCTAGTCAGCGAAGAGTGAGAGATTGAGAGGGAAACTCATAGAAATCTCTGTAGAATCCTACTTAGAGAGTTTTAGTTAGATCGGCAGATAAAGGACTTGAAAGGTTAGATTGATATCAAAGAATCTGGAATTATGACAGACCAAGTAAGGACCATATTCGATTACACTAGACCAAACTTGATAAGAGTAGAGTCTAACATCATGAGAATGACTATTGACGCCAACAACTTTGAGATTAAACCAAGTATTATTCAAAAAGATTCAACAGTCTATCCAGTCTAATGGGTTATGAGATAAGGACCCCAAAGCATATATGTCCAACTTTTTGGAGATTTATGATACTTTTAAGATCAATGGTGCTAATAATGATGCAATCAAGTTGAGATTATTCTCATTTCACTAAAGGGAAAAGTGAATAAATGAAGTTAAACCCTCTGTCTAGGTCATCCCTAACTACTTGGGACCAAGTGGCAGAGAAGATCCTTTTGAAGTACTCCTAGTAATAAGGACTGATAAACTGAGGAATGACAACTCCTCCTACGCCCAAGCAAATTCAGAGATGATATATGACATATGGGAGAGATTCAAGGAGATGTTGAGGAAGTGCTTGCATTATGGTAGAGATTCAAGGAGATGTTAAGGAAGTGCTTGCATTATGGTTTACGATTGTAGATACAAATACAAGCCTTCTACAATGGGCTCAACAAAATGAGGCAGATGATAGATGCAACAACTAGGGGTACTTTAAATAATAGAATGCCAGAAGTAGATCAAAACCTCATCGAAGACATGGCTATGAGATTAGTGGTGGTCTTCTTAAGCAAAACATAGCAAGCCAGTATAAGTATATAATGTTGATGTAGTTACAACATTGTCAAACCAAGTTAAAGCACTAAGTAGGAATGTCGATGGATTAACTACGAATTTTAAACTATTCCAAGTTATATAGAGTGAGGTGTGCAAGGTAGGACATTGAAGTCAAAACTGTCAATCATTACAACTCGATCATGTGGATTATATGGGAGTGGCTCATAGATCACAGAACAATCCACATAGAAACACATACAATTCAGGATGGAGAAATCACTTCTCTTAGAAAAGAGCAACCTTTCACTAAAATTCTAGCCTCAATAACCTTAAGATAAGAACCTAAAATTAGAGGATATCATATCTAGAATGATTCATCATTCAAAGGCAAGATTTTAATCCACAGAGATGTCATTTAGGAATCAGAATGTTTCTATATGTAATTTGGAACTACGGATTAGCTAGCTTGCCAAGTTAATATCCAAAGGACCATAAAGGAGTTTGCTACTACCAGAAGGACAAATCCTAAAAAACATATGATGGAAATTACCATTAAGAGTGGAAAAGAGCTGTAAGAGGAAAACCACTAAACCCATAATGAAAAGGAGAATTATACTAGGAGTCAAGAGAAAGCTAAAGGTGGAGGGTGCCTTTAAAAAGTCAAGGAATTTTAATCTATCATCTCTTATCCTTCCAAAGCAATGAAAGATCAAATGAATGATAGTTTCGTAAGTTCCTTGAACTATTTAAATAACTCTCCACATTAACTTGCCCCTTGTTGAGACCCTTACGTAGATGCTAAAGTATTCAAAAAATTTAAAGTAGTTAATAATAAACAAAAGGAAGTTGGAGGAGTTAGCCACTGTGAAGTTAAGTGGAAGGTTCTCACCGATTCTTTAAAGCAAGCTACTATAGGGAGTTTACTATCCCTTGTCAAATAGGTAGCTTAAAAATAGAAAAGGCTTTAACTGACCTAGGCACCAACATTAATATGATGCCTTATAAATTGTTCAAGAATTTGGGATTAGGTGAATTGAAACTTACCACGATAAGTTTACAATTAGCAGACAAATCAATAAAGCATCCTAGAGGTATTATAAAAGATGTAGTTCTTAAGTTGATAAGTTCATCTTCCTATTAAATTTTGTGATTCTTGACGTAGAAGAAGATATAGAAGTACCTCTAGTTCTAGGTCAACCTTTTTAGCCACTAATAGATAAATTATTGATGTTAGTAAGGGGAAAATTACGCTTAAGGTAAGGGACAAAGAGGTTATATTTACAATGTCTAATGTATTGAAAAATTTCCCTTAACATTTTGGATTCTAATAAATCTATTGATTTATTTAAAAATTGAGTGTTGAAATTTTTACAAGATTCTTCTTCTAAAAGTATGCTAAAGCTATTTCTAGTTTAAAGGAAAAAGAAGGACGAAAAAAGTGGTATAAGAAAAAAGAAGACAACCTATTTAGAGGTTAAAGACCTTATGATAAGAAATAACAAACTAAATCTCTATAAACTACGTTGAGCATAATACATACGTTGACTTAAAGATGTTAAATAAATGCTACTTGATAGGCAACCAAGGACCATGATATTTTTATTTGATTTGATTATGTTAGTTTGTTTATTTTTGAGCATTAGTTGGATATTTTTTCTTATTTTCATTTGCTTTATTATTGTTTCATTTTGTTTTATCATTTATTATTGAAATTTTAGTGTTATTTTAATTTTATTTTCTTGTATCTTTTTATCCTTTTTTGTTTATATTTTGCAAGGATAATTGTACATAATATCGGATGGAAACTTCACCGAATTCAAAATTTGTAAATTTTATTATTTAGGGAAGTGCCAAAATATACCTTTCTTACATTTGGAGTTTATTTTTTAAATTTTTTTTGCTTCTATTCTATACATTGGAGAAAATGTACATTTTTAAATGTGTGCAAAGGGTAATGGAAAATTCGAAGAAAATTTTCAAATTTCTTATTCTTATTATAATCTTTATTATTTACTCTTATTAACCGATATCTTAATTTAGTTAGAATCTATATCAAATGAGTTAGGTTTTTAGATTATTGAATAAAATTAAAATGCAAAAGGATGAAAAGTTATAATAGACTTCTTTTATAATCCATATTTTTAGTAATCATTTAGATAGTTAATTAGAATAAAAATTACGTATTATTCACACACTTGAAACCTATAATGAGCCTTTGAGCCTAAGAGCTAATACATCATTTTAATGCTCTTTTATCCTTTAATGTGTGTTATCTTGCATAGTTGGATAATTCTAGAACTTACTTTTATTATTCATTTCAAGACCACATTTTTTAAGTAGTGGCATTAAAATGATAAAGGCACTTAGATTCAACCCTTTGTTTTACCCATTTTCTATATTTTCACCTAATCTATTTTTATCCTTTTAACCACTTTTGAGACTTATCCTTTTTCATGATTGATGATAACCACATTGATAGCTTTTACCCTAGTTTTCTTGAAAAAAAATTATTATGTTTGAAACCTAAAGGAATTTGCCTTTACTTCATCGCTTGGAACTTGGGTTATAATGAGCATGTTAAAGAAAAGATCTGATATTTCTATGCTTTTTGGTACTTAGTAATTGTGAAATGTATTTCTTCTTGAGTGCTTTAATAGTGTAATTTTATGTTCTATCCAAAGTTGCTCAAAAAGTTCAAAAGTTGGAAATATATGTTCTGAGCATACTAAAAAAAGATGAAAAGTTATGATATTTGTTAGAGTGAGAAGAATTAATGGGTACCAATGAATTTATTGTTTGAAGGACCTGTTTTATGAAGAACCAAGTTCTATTCAATCTTGTTCATAAGAATTTTCTTCAATTATATTACCCTTTTTATTTATCCCTACCATACCTTTAATTAAGCTTCAGTTCATCCTGTTCAAAAGGCCTTTTGATTTTTGTTTCTGGTTTACTTATAAGTGGTGAAGATGTAATTTTATTTCAAGCTTATAGTTAAGAATCCTTCTATATATTAATTTGAGAGATTGATATATTTTCCACCCTAAAAAATTTAAGTGCAACAAGTGAATCCTTTGTGAGAGTGTGGAATTTGTGTTTTTAATTTCAAAAGGATTATCAATATGGTTGTTAATGATATTGACTTATGAAAGTTGTTTTTAGGATAACTTAAATCTAATTATATTTTAATTTTATTAATATAATATGATGATTTAGGGTATGGATGGACAAGTTGAGGTTAAGAAGAGATAATATCTCTAAGATTGATTATTTGGATTATACTTAGTTTTAGAACAAACGAAAGTTTAAGTGTGGAGATGTTTGATAAATGATTAGTATATTATATTTTTATGCCCATGTTGAGTGTGTTTCGCTTGTTATTTGAGAGTTTTAGATTGTTTTTGGTACTTGTTTTTCTTCAAGTGTATTTTTAGGTATCAATTTCCTTTATGGGTCAAATGGAGAATAATTTGGGGGAAATCTTGGTATAAAATGGAAGAAATGGAATTATTTGGGAAACACATGCCTGTGTGAATATATGCACACCTATGAACAAGGACTGTGTAGGAGACTGTAAACATGTAAAACTTCAAAGAGATTGTTTTATCTGTATTGAAATACATGCTTGTGTAAGCAACATATATAGCCATATCTATTGCTCGTGTAAAATGACAATTTTGAAGGGTTTTTGAGATACACAGTAATTTAGAAGGCCATATGGCTAACTATGTATAATCCAAAAACCCTAGTTTCATAATATAAAAGGCAATTATGATGAGAAGACAGAAAAGAAGAGGCTAGAGTTGAAAGTACAACTAAAGTTAGAGTTAGAGACATGATTTTGAAGCTAGAACAAGAAAAACATGAAGATACTTCAAGAGATCCAATAAATAACAATCTTAATCAAGAATTCAAAGGGATTTCACTATAGAGAAAGGGGATATACATATATATGGATTCTTTTCTTTTTTATTATTCTTTTGAATTTTTTGTTTATTTTGTTTTCTATGTTTAAGAGCTAACTTGTTTAGTGCCCAGGTAAGATGAACTATAAGTTAGGATGGATAATATGATTTCATTTTTGATTTAGTACAATTTAATTAATTGATTCATTGATATTCAATTATGTTTTTATATCCTTAAATTAATATGTCTGGGAAATTAGTTCAATTTCTAATTTCATATGATTGAGATTGAGAAATACTATTGGATGAATAGATTTACCATAATTGGAAGGAATTTTAAGTAAACCTAAAAATATGTCAACATAAATCCTCTAGATTAGGGTCAAACCTAATAGAGAAATTCACAAATCGGAGTAATGCAATCTTAGGGTTTTAACTAGAAAGAGAGTTCAGTTAATCAGCCGAGGATTAGTTGTTAATAGTCTTAAGAAAGATATTAACATAAGATAGGAGTTTTCCTGATCCAATGATTGATAATTGAATTGCACTACAAAGGGTTAACACTTAAGATATCTTAGGGGTATTCCTTACCTAGGTAAGTAGTTATTTAATATTGAATTAATCTTTGTGTTGAGTTTTATTTTAGTTCAATTTTAAATTAAATTATCTTCTTAATCGATAGTTAGATAATAGAAAAGAAGTCACTCTATTTTCTAGTGCTAGTTACAACTATATCATGCACTTGTTCTTTAAAACAATGAAATAAAAATTATATCTTATGGAGCATATTAGAAATATGGTTATAAAGAATGATGCATACAAAAAATAGTTTTAAGGAGAAATGGTATAATAATATAGCTCCTTGAGTTTTAACTGTGTTAAGTGAGAATAAGAGAGAAAATTAAAATTTTCTTATTGACTAGAATAAAGTTGATAAGATTGAAAATATATTAGATATGTTTTATATGAAAATTAGAAGTATGTAGATCTTAGGATTTAAAAGGAGTTCTATCTTCTTATATAATGGATGCCATTTTATATAGTCATCAAAATCTAAAGAATAAATTGTCAAATGTTACAACAAGGAGAGGTATATGCAAACTTATGAGTATGTCATTAAGCCACTTAATGGACCAAAATTTTGGCTTTAGTGTGAGGTCATTGACCCACTAGCAATAAGAAGAATGACCGATCACCATAAAATGTAGGAAGAAGGAGAAATTTTAGCATTTTAAAACAAGAAAAGATACTAAACTTGGAAAGAGAGTGACTTGCACCAGATACGTAAAGTAGGGGAAAAATTAAAGATTATAAAAAATGAATTAAATGTAAGGGCATTATTATTTTATTATAATTGACATAGATTTTGCTATTACTATTATCTTACTAATTATTACTTTTATGAAATGATAATAAGTGCTCGGATTATCTAGCTGATTACAGCATGTCATCAATATTGAGGAGAATATTGGTGGGTACATCCAATTCCCTAAACAACTTCAAACATCACTATATAAAAGGATAATAAATCTGCATTCAGTTGATTTATAATAAATCTGGCCCTTTCATCAGTCTTTATCCACTTATATGAGAAAATTACATCCCTCTTCCTATAATAATATGGTAACATAAATTATTTATTATCAAATAACAATTACTTTATTATTAACTTACTTTATTAAGACTTCCTTGCGAAGCACTCATAATGCAAACTCAGAAATATGGAGGCTATAAAGATGACGAAATAGATAGAATACCAACTTCACATGCAATGAGTTTGGTTTTAAATTTCGTAACAAACATCATGTAATGGCCAACTTCCCCCTGCCGTCGCTTCCTAATACTAGTCAAAGAAGTGAATGGAAATTCCTATCTGCATATGATATGGCTGACCACTGTTACGTCAAACTACCTATCTCAGAAATGCGATGAAATCATCACCCATTAGCTGGACTGAGCTTAAAAATCCACCAGATGGATGGATTAGGGAGAAGAGTGGATAAGGGCAAAACGAAAGCTACCATCAACACCGCCTTGGGTCTTTAACTCTTAAGCTGCCGAAGGGTAGTAACCCCAGCAGCAAAAGCAGCCACCATAGTATCCACTTAAGCATTTTGTTGCGCTGAAAGAACCATTGACTGACAAATACAGTTAAAAATCTCCTTTGGTAGGACAGTCTGATGCTCTATGCCCGGACCGACCGCAATTGAAGCAAGTACCTCCAAAGCTCCTGTTATGCAGATACAAAAATGAATCAGCTTCCACACATCAAATAGCATAGGCTGGTGTTTTAAGGATTAAAGAGTTGAAAACATCTAGTTGCTGCAAAATGCAACTGGTAGTTTACAACTTCCAACACAATAGTATTGGTAAAGCCTTAAATAGAGAACAGAAAAAGCAACGAAGGTTCCCAAAGTCAAATGCCCGGAAAGGATCTATGCATCTAGAAGTGAATCAGAAACTGAACAGTGGCTTACATCACAGTACAGCACAATTGGATGCCAGAAAGTTTCTCAAATATGCCCTGGTTTGCAACAAGTTTTAACTGACCTTTAAAAAACAACTTGCATTACTCAACAATCAACTTCAACGATTAGTTTTCACAGTACCTATTTGATTTCCAACAGTAATTGTTGATTAAAATATTTGCCATAGGTAGAAAGCACTTTTAAGTCCCTGGATTATTATACAAGGTGTAGTTTATCCTGGTTCATTAAGGCATCAATTCATTTTGTTATTCAGGAAAATCCGTATAGTTATTCCACTCTCATGCCTGCTCCAGTGCTCCCCATACAAAACATCACTACTCACTGTTAAGTTAACATGCTGCTCCATAATTTTTCTTGTGCAATGAATGACAATCTAGCTGTAGCAACCGACCAAATAGGACCATTTATTCCAAAACCCCTGACATCAACTTAAAATAGAAGCAGAAAGAAGAGAGGAAGCAAGAACAAGGAAAGAATCAGACCTGTCCCCAGACGATGACCTGCTTGACCTCCGACCACCTATCAACCAATCATCTCCACTACCTCTCGAAGCCCTAGACCAGCTATTCTCATTTCTGAAGCTTCGTCCACCACTTTGTCTACCACGCCTATATGTGCTCTCATCACCATCATCATCAAAATCTCGGCCACTTCCCCAACCTCGGGGTGATCTAAAACCTCTCTGGCTCCTAGAGCCTCCTCTGGGAGGTCTATCCCTGTTAGAAAACTTACCATAGTAATCACTCGGAGGACCCTCATCTTGCAAAGCTGGCAACTGTTAAAAATTATGAATGCTTTAGTTCTAGGTCAATGCATCATAGGCAAATTTGAGGTCATGAATCATCATATTAGAAACAACTTATGTAACATCTTTGTATGTGGACCGGGCATAATGAGGAACAGTAAAAGCAATTAAATAACCTTAGTTATCTTGGAAATAGTGTTTCCTGGTGGCAATTGCTTATTCAGTAATTCTTTTGCAATCTCCTCTGGAAGATCAAAAACTGCTCCTTGAATCTGTAATAACAAGCACTTCTTTCAGATAAAAAGTGATGCATTAATTAGGTAGCACTTGTAGCTAAAGTGTTCAATATTTTGCAAAAGACGCACCCTTTCATCTGCAATTATAAATATTTTTCCAACTTCATCAGCTGCTGCAGCATATACATCAGAAAGAAAACCAGTTACAGATCTAGCAGACATATAGCCTCTAGAATAAGATGGATCCCGAGTCAACTGCAAAGTCACCCATCCCTGTAGCACAGGATCCAGTTCAAAATAAATAATAGTGCAGGCTAAAAACAGACTTCCTCGTAAAATTCCAAATCGAGAAAAGTTGTCACCTGCTCATGGTTAATAAGGGACCGAGATGATGGAGGACGAGAAAAACCACTTAAATGAGCCAGTGCAGCTGCGAGAGCATTAACTCCTTGCTCATTGATTAATTTTTCAGCTGTTGGGGTGAAAAACTCTAGACACTCAGGATGAACTCCACCTAGAGTTGCAATAATTTGCTCAGCTGATGACTCCAAAACATCTTCAACAGCAGGTGGACTAACAAACTCAAATCTGCACCCTACATCTCGCTCAAGAGATCTCACTGTCCTCCTTTGGCTGCTTGTAAACATCAGAATAGCAGTACCTTCCTTTCCTGCACGCCCGGTACGACCAGAACGATGCACAAAGGTTTCTGGGTCATTGGGAAGCTCATAGTGGATAACCTAGAGCAAACAATGAAGTTCATGATATTCCCACCACCTATAATATATATCATTCTGGCCACCATCCTAACTAGAGCATTGGAACCATCGAGTATCACAGAGACAGGCATGACTCAAACAATCGATTTATTGGGAGGAAATTCCAACGTGTATTTTCCCATTCCTATCTTATTTAATAATATACGAAATCCAAAACAGAGAAAACTCAAAGTAAAAACCATATAACCGTATATGCAAAGGTACTGCAAAGGTAAAGATTAAGGAATGAATCAAAGAAACATTACCAAGTCCACGTTAGGGATATCAAGCCCACGAGCTGCAACATCAGTGGCAACAAGCACAGTGAATTTCCCCTGCCTAAAACCATTTAAAGTTCTCTCCCTCTGATGCTGAGATATATCTCCATGCAATGCCTCAGAAGCTATACTATTTGTTAGTGCCATTGAGACTTCGTCTGCATCTCGTTTAGTCTGCGTGAAAACTATGGTCTTCCCACCTTTTGCATACACCTGAAAGTTACATAACATTTACAGCTTTAGAAATATAGATCGCAGTGCAGCTACACAATGGGTCACCGATGAAGTAAAGTAATCATATTCCACGCTGAAAAGATGACCAACACAATGTTACACATGTATCTAGCTTAAACTTATATCTCCACAACTTAACATTTACTACCCACAACATTGCTTAAGAATTATAAAATGATTAAATTAGCTACTTTGAACAGTCTAGGTCCTCGATAAGAGGAAAGGGACTAACTCCTAGTAACTTATGATCATTTAAAGATGATACTCAAAGAAGCCCTGGAACTGAAAACAAGATTAGCCTAGTCTTCATAGCTTATAAGGTCCACAAATCCAATTTCCCATGGCTAACTACTTTCATATGAGTATCCACGGCATAATTCCTGATCATGAGAAGAGAACTATGTCACGCAAGTTCTGATGCTAATCACACACACAATTACGTGATGACTTCATATGTCCAGAGTAAAAGATTGGAGTTAGACCTCTTTATGCCATTAAAAACCTTAATATTTCCTGAAACAACCACTAGGATTAAATATATAATTAATTTTAAGCATAACAGGCATCCCAGGCAGGCTCTTTGCCTGTGAAGAATTAAAAGTAACAATGTAATCAATAAATTTCACTCAAGGTGATGCTGACACATACTGTTACAAGATCACTAAGAATGCTTCTCTTTGAAGTTGCTGTGGTTGATATGGCATAAAGCTTGATTCCTTCTGCCAGTTTTTCATCATTTTCACCAACCTACAACAGCTCGCAAGGTCAATGACGATATTTTGAGAACAAATGCGAGCAAGCATGACAAGGATACAAAATTAAGTTAAGAAGGTAAAATCACTATACCAAATCAATTTGCAAAGGATTGTCCAAATATTTCCTTGCCAATTTCTTCACCCAAGTAGGCATAGTGGCAGAGAAAAGCATGCTTTGTCGTTTTGGTGGAAGATTTTCTAAAATAACTTCCACATCTTCCTCAAATCCAAAAGAAAGCATCTGGTCAGCTTCATCAAGTACCAAATATTCAACTTCTCCCAGCCTGAGGCTGTTGCCTTTTATGAGGTCGATAATGCGACCAGGAGTCCCAACAACAACATCAACCCCACGGGAAAGAGCACTTTGCTGTGTAACATACGAGACTCCACCATAAACGCACACCGTATTCAAGAAGGGAGAAGATTCCTTGATTTCTTTTTCTACTTGCTTGGCTAACTCCCGAGTAGGCGCCAATACCAGAACTCTAGGAAGCCTACCAGCACGTCTGCAGCAAAGAAATACAAGTGAGGTAGGATAGAGTGAACAAATAGAGTGGAAGAAAAAAGTGGGATTACCTTTTAGAAGACGATAGTTCAGTGTCTTGGGTGAGGCGTTGAATGATTGGGATCCCAAACGCTAATGTTTTGCCAGTCCCTGTCTTAGCACGAGCAATTATATCACGACCTTCTAGAGCGGGGGCCAAAACAGCTCTCTGGCAGTAGCCACATTCAAAAAAAAAAAAAAAAAAGCTTATAAGCTCACTCATTTTAACATAACAAAGCTAAAGTCTAAAAGTAGAGATAAAAGATACTTGGATGGGGAAAAGGCTAGTAATGCCGCGTTGCCTAAGGCTTTCCACCAGCCGAACGGGCAAACCCAACTTGGAAATGTCAAGCTCATCGGCGTCCAGTGTTGTAGCTTGGGATTGCTCATCGCTCACATCATCTTCATCACTAAAATCGGAAAGGCCGCCATCGAGGCCTTTGAAAGCCTCTTCGCTGAGGATGGAATTCGGGGTGGCTATGGCACAAGGAGCCAACCTCCTCCGCAAACCCTGCTCAGCTGCTGCTACTAGCACCAGTTGTGGTCTCCCTCTTGTAAACCAGTTGTTGTAGGGTGTACAATGGTTGGACAATAATGTCTTTCTCCAGCCAAGTTCTAGACTAGGGGTGCACGATACACCTAGCACTGAAGAAGAAACCATTTCCACTGATTATACTATGAATCCAAAGAACGCCCTAAATTCTCTTCTCACAAGACAGACGGATAGATATTTCGGCGGATGTTGAGATAGAGAGAGGGATAAGGCGGCAGCTTCCTTTCTATCTAGTAAAATAGAAACGAGTGAATGAATAAACCTCCACCTCACTTAACATGCTATCCCCTCCTGCTCCTGGATATTAAGCTCATACTTGGAATTAGATATTTCTTCTCGCCTTTATTATGCACTTTACTTAAATGGGTCAAGCCCACCCGTTTTCCTTGTACAGCTCAGCTTTTTCTTTTCCCTTCTCACTTATTTATTTTGACTTTTGAGTTAATCTTGCAAGAATTCATATTTATATAAGAAAATGCTCTCTTAAATAAATAGTAAGTTTAACTCAATATAAGAAAATGATTTCTTAAATAAATATTTAAGAGATCATTTTCTTATATTAATTTTAAACTTACTATTTATGTAAGAGATCATTTTCTTATATATATTATATTGAGTAAAAACTTACTATTTATTTAAGAGATCATTTTCTTATATATATTATATTGAGTTAAAACTTCCTATTTATTTAAGAGATCATTTTCTTATGTAAATCACTCAAAGAAAAAAAATTATAATGCTTTGGACATTTGGTCCCTTGACTTACATCCACTATTTAACTCGTACTTGTAAGTTAAATCTAATTAGAAATGTCAATAGGCCGGTTTGACCACAGGCTAGGTGGCTTGTGGCCCAACCTATGGCCAAATGGGCTAGAGCTGGTATACCCTTCCCTACCCAACCATGAGCTGACTGGCTCACCTTATTATCATTTTTAAAATGTAAAAAATAATGTCATTTTCCACTCTTAGCTCGTAGTCGCCCATGGCTTGGTCATCCTAGGCCAAAATTAACATCCCTAAATCCAATACTTTTTTAGCGAGTAGAGATCAAATGCCACAATAATTTTTATAAAAGCTCAGTAAAACTTTTTTTTCACTTTTGAAAACTATCATATGATCTTAATGATCCACTCTTTACTAGAGTATCACTATCTTAATATAACATTTTAATAACAATTCTATAGCCTAATGTAAAAAAAAATTGTTGAATCAATATTGTCACTTGTTTAGTCCCTTTCTCATCTTAATTCTTATGATTCAAAAAAGGTCTAATCATATTAATAGAAGCTCAATTACTTATTAGAGGTTGAATAAACCTTAAAAAAAAGCCATGAGAGGGTAAGATGTGTTATTCATGAATATATGGTCAACTATTTGAATCACGTATGAATTACAATTAACATGATGTATAACATGTCAAAAAAATGATGAACCATTAATAAGGATAGAATTAACTTTCAATGACCAACTAGGATATCTTAGCTAGTGGAACTTTAGAATGCTCACCTAAATATAAAAATGGTTAGAACTTTAGGAATAAATAGAAAGACTAATAGAAAATAGGCTAAGGATTTGGAGCTTTTTTTAGAGGAAGTGAGTTTAAGTGGGACGTATATAACATTAAACCAAACATAGTTCCAATTTATGTTTTAATGATAACAAAACATAAATACTACTATTGACTTTGTATTTGGATGAAAGCAATGGGAAAGATATTTTAGTTATGCACACATTAAAAGCAATCTCATGAAGACAATAAAGTCTTTTTTAAATTAAATGAATGAAATTACTAGGTAAAAGCCTCAAGTAGTATAACCATCAGAAAAAGCTATTCTTGGCTAAACATGCTAAAAGAGCATCAAAAACTAACCTTCTAAGCTTCATACAAAATCAACAAAGAGACTAACCGAAAGTAATATATGAGAAAAGAACTGGTGTATAAGGCTAATATTATATCAATCCATCTGTTAACCATCTTTGGAGAAAGAGAAATGTTTTTACCATTTATTACCATCATTTCACGAATTCTCCTAATATTTAGCTGTATTGTGGTTTAGAGATCTTAATGTTGGCTTCTTGAAATCACCATTCTCCTACCATATAAAGTACACAATATTGTCTAATGTAATCTTAAAGAAGTTAAAATTGTCTATACATAGTTGATAAGAAGAAGTTGCCCAATGTATAATACTACTCCTATGAGTTACAAAACAGTAGTGATTGCACAAGAGTTGTATAGTCTTCTATGTACCATAGCAAAAAAGCAACTAAAGAAGAGGTGTTCTATGTCCTAAAGGGAAGAGTCTACGTGTGGGATTGAACTTTTAATTCAAAGTGCTAATGCAATTTCATGAATGAGCTTTTAGGAGATAGAAACTTACACCAAACTAATGCAAACCAATCTACTCAAGGTGCATCAGTTTTAAAGATGTCTGCAAGATTTTTTGGTAAATTTTTTGTAGCGCCCCCTCACCGTAGGGTACACAACGAGAAACCCGAAGGTCGCTCCGACGAGCATCCCACGATAAAGGTGCACCACCAGAACAATTCTACTAATCCTCATGGCA
>JAOQMR010000006.1:16756035-16773526 GCA_027563865.1 Erythroxylum pelleterianum | reverse complement strand
CAACACCATCGGCTTTCTTCTTCTCCAAGCAAGCTTCATTGTCAATCTAAGCTCTCCAAGGACAAAGGTAAGGTCTAACAGCCTTTAATTTGTTCTAGCTATTCCCGGGAGTTTCCTACAAAAATTGCTTAACTAACTTCCAAGGACTTGACAAGCTATATTGATAGCCATATAAGAAGCTAAGGACCTGGCGGTTCTACCATTGGAAGAGCTTATTAAATCTCTCCTTACCTACGAAATAAGGCTGAAGGAGACACAACAAGCGATGAAAACTCTAAAAATTAAAGAACCTAACAACCCCTTAAGGAGGAATCAAGTGAGGAAGACGAGACATACTCAAGAGGAAGTGATGATGAAGACATCATCGTTATCACTAGAAAATTTAAGAAGTAAAGGAAAAAAATTCTCGAAAAGAAAAGACGTTATGGATAGTAAGGTTGATTCAAAACACAAATCTCCTTAATGTTTTCTTTAAAACTCGACCATATGAAGTCTTAATGTCTTCTCCTTAAAGGTAATGAAAGAAATGGCAAAAAGAAGAACATGGATAACAATAAAAGGAAGGATTTTAAATCATCAATTTAGGATGACATAAGTAACTTGAAAGTGAACATTCAAAAGAAGAAATAGCTCAAATATGCTTCATGGATAAAGATGATAATAAGGTATTTTCCATCTCTAAGTCTTGTGATTATGATAGTGATGTTGAATTTTCATATGATGAACTAGTTAAAAGCCTTAAAATTGTATGAAAAAGAAGAAGCTATCTTTCAAACTCAAAGAGGATTAAAAGCACTTAGATGCATATGTGAGTGAAAATAAAAAATAAAGAGTGAATTGTTTATCACCAAAGCATCTAAAAGTATTTCTATTGTTGACAATCATGACTTAGATGCATTCATGCATGAAATTGAGACTCTGAAAAAAGATGTCAATATTCCTAAGGCACCCTTATCCAAATTCATCAAAGGAATTGAGAAAATTAAAAAAAATATTAGGAGTTCAAAAGAATTCTAATAATATATATAGGGTTAGATACTCTTAATGGATTGTATGTAACAATAATTCTACATTTTTCAATGGAAAACACATGCATAGTGAAGACTCTAAGATAGTATATGATCATAATGAATCTTCATCTAGAAATTCATATACACATGCTAGGCCAAAAGGCAAGTCCTATGCTTTCATGTGTAGTTCCTAATCTTGACCTAAAATCAATCATCACCATAGCAAGAATCTAGCTCACACCTATTATATCGGACATATAATAGGCATAATACCACAACTCACATCCGTTATATGAATCGTAATAGCCATAAGAACATGTACCATGTGTATAACAATATTAAATAGTACTTCCATCTAAAGAAAACACATAGATCTCATTATCATATTACTAATCATGCCAACTATACAACATGATATGTCATTATTATGGTAAATTTGGGCATATCGATAAGTTTTATTTCTTTAAATAAAGAATGTTAAGTAAATCCTTAAGAAAATTGGTTAAAAAGAACAAGGAAACTAATAACCAAGGATCCAAGTTAGGTATCTAGAAAACATTGATTGCCTTGTTTTAAAGCTCTTTAAGAAAAGGAAAAAATAGTATATGGCTAGTAGATGACTAGTGATGCATCCCAATTTGTAACTTTTAGAGATATAGATGGAGGATATATTACATTTGGAGATAATGTCAAGGGTAAGATAATGGCCATTAGAAAATTTGGTAAGGAAGATCATGCTACAACTGACAATGTGATTTTGGTATAAGGATTAAAGCATACTTTACTAAGTGTAAGCAAACAACATGCAAAAGATTACAAAGCATGTTTTGAAGGACAATTATGTATTATTTCTAGAATGGTTAATAATAGTATTGCATATTTTAGAAAGAGAGAGGGTAACATTTATTCGATTGATCTTAATAACATCTCTAATAAAAGTATAAGTATTTAATATCTATAAGTGAAGATGCATGCTTTTAACATAAAAGGCTTAGACATATAAGCAATAAATCTCATCTCTAACCTCAACTCTAAACAATTTTTCAATGAACTTGCAAGAATCAATTTTGAGAAAAACAATGTGTATGGTGCATACCAAATGGGAAAAATAAACTAAGAGTTCATTCAAAAGTAAAATGTTAGTAATGATCACTCAAATCTACAAGTGCATAAAATCAAATTTGGTAATATCAGGCTTTGATTTTTCCAAGTTATAATTTCCTTAAAGATTAATTAATTGCTAAGTTTATAAATCTTAGTAAGGCAGTGAAATTCGATTAAACAAGATTTTATAAAAGAAATTAAATTAGTTAACTAACTAAAATAAGGGGATTGACTTCAAAAATAATTTATATTATTAAAATGTAAAGGTTTTTAAGTTGGCTTAAAAGGAATTTTAATTATTAAACAGGATTATTTATCAAGGTTGAAATAAATATTAATTTAAGATATCTACCTCCTCTCTTAAGGTATATAAATATATCTAATTAGGCCATTATCATCTTTAAATCAACAGTTATTCTAATCAAATTCATTAAGAATAGTTAATGTATTATCTATCACAATAGTCTAAGATATCTTAATCACTAATTCTAGAGCATTTAGTCTCTTAGTGTATTCTCTTTTTAGTTCTTTATACAATTCTTAAGATTAAACCTATGATGTATAAGTATAAACTCAAGAATCATTCTTAAAGAGAATAAAATTCAAGGCAAGTGATGACTAATCATATATTAATAACTGAAATATCACACATAAGTTATATCTGTAAACTTAGTTAGGTATTTAGTTCATATAGAATAAAGGAACCTAACAATAAAAGAATATAAAATAAAACACATGAAATCATTCTCATGGATTTTAAAATCCTAGATTCTTAATGGAATCTTGATTTTTTTTCCACTAAACTTCTCCCTTTATTGTCACAAGACTCTTTAATGCAGCTTCTTTTTGGTTCTCTTTTGACATGGCCCTCTTTAACCTTTTATATCATAAAATCCTAGAATTTTTGTAAAATTTAGTGCTAATACAGAACCAATATGGATCTTTTTTGACCCACAATTTTGCTTAACACCTCTCTTTAGAATTGTTTTATAAGAAATCACTGTGAGCTCATCTTTGGAATATGGTACCATGTTTAGATCGTATTAGGTTAGTAGGTTCCCTATCACACATTTGAGGGTTGTTCTTAGGAACACAATTCTTAAAGGCATAAATATGAGTTTGCGTATAAGCCATGTTGAAGAATATGAGTCCCCATTTTAGGCATGTTTGGCTATATGAAAAAATCTCCAAAGGAGTATAATGGTTTAGGATATAACATAGGATAGAAATGGTGCCATGTTACTAAACACTGACCTATGTTGATATCATATTCCTTCACAATCATCTAAAACTTTGTCTCTTCCCCCTCTAGAAGTTTTATAAACTAATATAGCCTTTTAGAGCTCTTATTTAGGAGGTTACTGCCTTGATAAATGGCATTTGTTTACTTAAATACAATAGTAGGCATTACTGAGGTAGGGAAATTTTGGTTTTTTAAAAATCTTGATAATAAAAGAGGATACTTCCATCTTTAAGTTTAACAATAAATTCAATTTATTAAACATTATGGAGCAGGGACCATGACAATAAGTATTGATATGTCCATTTTAGTTTGAAATATATGAGGATTAAATTGTCCTATAAGCAAGTTTTTTTAAGGGATTTTGTCTTGAGGGAAAAGCCTCTAGTTATTGGATTACTTGAAACAAAAATAAAGTCTGAAAATTTTTGCAAACTAAATCTTTTATGGGCTTAATGGAAAATGCTCTCCAACCATTCTCATCACCACTATGGAAGAATTATCATCTGTTATAGAGAGGAAGCTACTCGAGTGGATGTCCTTAATACAACAGATCAGGTTATGCATATGCAACTACATTTCTTGTATGAGAAAACAAATATACTCATCTCCTTTGTATATGCTAGCAATTTCGGGGTTCAGAGGAGGAATTTGTGGAATAACTTAATCCAATTTAACAGAAATATTGATAAGCCATGGATGTTATATAGTTCTTTCAATTCTATCGTGCATTGGTCCAAAGCTTAGGGTAATTGCAAACTTAGAAACTTTTCGGATGATTTCTGCGAATGTGTTGAAAAGCTGGCAATAACTAATCCGAAACAAATTAGACATCAATTCTCCTGGTCCAACAAAAAAAAACTCTTCCTGGTTCATAAGGAAGAAATTAGATCGTGCTCTTGTTAATGGTAATTGGTTAGCTTAGTTCCCTAATAGCATTTCCAACTTCAGAAATCCTTTGTTCTCGAATCACACTCCCAAAATCATTAAAGAGTTATTCCAAAAGTCTACTATGTTTTTCCCTTTCATATTCAAAAACTTTTTGGTTAATGAAGCTGGTTTTTGGACGCTTTTAGAAAAGGTGCTACTAGTATTTATAGGGGTACTAATCAATTTGTTTGTGTTCAAAAGTTAAAGGGTATCAAAAAAGAACTCAGGCTTCTCAATTCTTTAAAAGGTACAAGCACTAATCAGGCTTTCATGAAATCTAAGAATGAGCTAGCTGATATCTAAAAAATTTTTGCAATCCCTCCACAAGATCCTATTCTCCTTTTAAAAGAAAAAATAGCTTCATCTTAATAAATGTAGGTAGTTAGCACTCATATCTGCCTCCTTCACCAAAGAACAAGATTTAATTGCCTCAAAGATGGTAACAAATGCGAAAATTTTTTCTTCAACACCATCCTAGCTAGAAGAAACCAAAATAGGATCAGCTCTATTACTAATCATATGGGAGTTCAACTATAAAACTAGAATGATATCCAAGTGGAAACTATAAGGTACTTCTCTTCTTTGCTTATCACTTCAGAATGTAGCCTTTGTACTGACCTTACAAGTATTATCACAAAGAAAATCACTCTAGAGGATGGTATACTCTTAACTAAACTTATAGAAGACAAGGAAATTGAAGATATTGTTTTCAAGTTTGATGGTATGAAAGCTCCTAGACTAGACGGGCTAAATGAATTCTTTTTCCAAAAATCTTAGACTATCATTGGGACTTATGTTAAACAGGTTGTTCTTGAAATCTTCACCAATGGAAAACTTCTCAAGGAAATTAATAGAACATTCCTATACTTAATTCCCAAAAGAACTCACCCTTCCTCTTTCACTAACTTTAGGCCATTTTCTTGCACCAATTTTCTATACAAAATCATATCCAAGATCGTTGCTGCTAGATTAAAGAAGGTACTCACTCTCCTTATTAGTGACAACCAAAGGGCTCCCTCGATAGTTCCTTGCAAACTATACCGGTTTTCAAGATCGAAACTATCAACCACTCGGCCATCTCTCTGAAAGATAATTTTTATTTTACTATTTTGTTTATTTCGTCGAATAGAGCATGGTTGTAAAAGTGGATATCATCACTGTACTAGAGAAAGACATTAGGTGTGAGTCCATACATCTATCTATTTGTATAGATAGATTGTATACACAGATAGATACAGGATCTAGCATGACCTTTTGTGAAGTAAAAAACCACTCTCGATCCCATGTTTGAATAAAGCAGAAAAGGGTAGTAATAAGTCATATAGAATCAACGAATTCATGTGCAATAGACAAATTGGGGAGAACATTCTCATTGTCCAGGAATTGTTAAAGGGTTGTTTGGTACCAAATGCTTTTGCTAATTGCACTATCAAAGATGACTTCTTTAAGGCTTTTGATAGTGTTAGGTAGAGCTTCCTTTGGAAGGTACTGGAGGCTTATGAATTCCCACATATATTCATTAATTGGATGAAAGAATGAATTTCCACTACTAGCTTTTAAGTATTAATCAATGGGAGTCCATCTAGTTTATACTTTGTATGGAAATTCTAAATGCCATTATCAAGCTTGAAGTGGAGGCTAATCCCAAATTCAAATTCCATGAAAGATATAAGAAACTTGGAGTAACCAAATTTTCTTTAGCAGATGATCTTCTTCTTTTTTGCAGCGTTAAGCTCAATTCAATGCAAACCTTTATAAAGGCTTTGGATAGATTCAAAAGCTTATCTGGATTGTAGGTCATTTTTAATAAAAGTCAATTTATCATCTCTAAAGCTACTTTCTCTATTGAATCAAGAATTGCTTCCATTACTGGTATGTCAATGAAGACTCCACCATTGCTTTATTTGGGGCTTCCAATTTCCACCAAGAGGTTAAACTATCTTCAATGCATTCCACTCATTGAAAAATCCATAAATGGATTAATTCTAAGGTGAACAACTTCTTATATTATGTAGGGAAGATATAACTTATTAAATTAGTGCTCAATCCCTTATACATGTACTAGAGTTCACATATCTTCTTATCCACAAAAGTAGTCAATATTGTGGAAAAATTATTCAAGAATTTCCTATGGAATCATTCCAAAGGAAATAAAGGGTAAGCTAAGGTTAAGTGGACAAACCTATGTTGTCCCAAGGGGGGAGTGGTGGAGGGGGGTGCTGTGTGGAAGGAGGGGGCTAAACATTAGCTCAGCTAAGCTCTTTAATCAAGCTCTCATGCTTAAAAGACTACAGTGGATACTAGAAGACAAAAAATCTCTATGGTTTAGGTGGGTTCATTCTTATTTTCTCAAAGGTAGATGCATTTGGAAGATAAGTAAGAGCCCTTAAAACTCTTACTTCTTTAATTAACTATTGCATTTAAGGAACTTAGTCCAGGATGATGTCAAGTGTAAAGTTGGCAATGGGTTTACTTACCAGTCTATGGTTTGACAATTGGTCAGGCCAAGGCCCTTTTATTCACCATCTAGCGTTATCAATGATCTCTCTCTTCCCCCTTCATACTAAGCTCAATATATTCACAAACGGTAACTCTTGGAGGCTTCGTGCTCATCTTAGTCTACTGCAACCACAATATTCTCCAAATTTATCTAGAGAAGATACATTTTATTGGAAGGATCTGCCAACTTTCAAACTATCAAACAAGCTTACTATGGATATGCTTAAATAAAGAAATCCAAAAGTCAACTGGGGTAAAATCATTTGGCACAAAGTTCTTCCCCCCAAGGTATTTCTCCTCTGACTTACTATCAGGAATAGGTTTAATACTACAAATAGACCTTCTTACCTTGACATAACCAGAAGATGCTCTTCATGTTCTACACATGATGAAACTAGAGATCATCTATTCTTCATATGTTCAGTTTTTAAGTTCATTTGGGAATGAGAAACTAAAATGCTTATGGACTGGTTCTCATAACTCTATCTCCATCATTATTCATTGGCTAGCTACTTAAGCTTCTATTCCTAAGATTGACAAATTGATCTACTTATTGGTTATGGTACTATGTGTGTAAACAATTTGGAAAGAAAGGAATACGAGAAGGTTTGAATCCAAATGCAAAATTGTAGAAGAACTTATCAATGGGATTCGAGAAATTATTTTACTAAGGAACCATGCAATTGATTGTAGTTCCACTTTACACCTCTCTTTAAATCTCTAATATATGTACTACTTACAAAATAGAATTTTGTAGGTATATCCAATGTGCTCTCTTTTGTGTTGAGGGATAATCCCATGAACCTCTTTTTGTTGATGCGAGTTCCATTATTTATTAATTCATTCCTTTTTTCTTTAAAAAAAGTCCTTAGAGCCGTCACATGTCTCCCTCATACATATGATCCAACAAACTTTCAACTCAAGGTCCATCTCAAGTAATCTTTTTATCTCACATCTGAATCTTGTATCTCGTTTGAAGATTTCCGTCAATGTACATAAATGCATGTCAACTCATCAACAATGCCTGCTTTTCTAACCTACTTGCAAGTCTTTGCCTCATTTTGTCACTTCAACTATTAAACATTGGTTAAGGCTCTCCAATGCTCACACAATTTCATAATTAAGACTTAAGGGTGTAACAGTAGGCTCCTTATACATTTGTTTCCTATAGAGAAATGTCTAACATGATTGTGTTACACTTGCAAAAAAGAAAGATATGTTGTATCCAAATTTCAATATATCCATCATATCCACACTTACCAATATATTCAATATCAACTGACATGTCTACAATGATACAACAAAACCACACTTAATTACAATTTTTAAAGAAGAAATGCACTAAAAAGAGAAAGAAAACAAATTTTATGTGTTGATTTATGTTTCTAATACACATTAAGAAACATAACCTGAGGCACTGGCATGTGAGTTAAACATTGGAAACCTGAGAAGCTAACTGTTAGGTATATCTTCTGTCTTTGTGTGTTCATTGCATGCTTCCTTGATGTCCCTTCATCAACAAAAGATTATTAAAAGAAGGGTTGAAAACTTATTTTTGCCATGCTTATCGGCAATTCAAAAAGAAAATCACGGAAGATATCTTGAAGTTGCAATGTAAGCTAAATTCATCCCACATCAAAATTCTTATATATTTACTTTTTCACATGCGCACACCTTTCTTAATGTAAAATAAAAATATTTGATGATCTCATTGATCACTTGCTTTTTCAAGTACCAAAAGCAATTTTAGTAGCTCATACGTACCTTCCTCGCGAGATCAATTTTTGATACCTATAACCCTATTGAGAAATTAACAATATAGATGGATTAATATACTCAAAATCATACTTCTTAACTGTGCTTTAAAATAAATAAAAAGAGAACAAATGCGAGATACCTTATTGGTGCCATAGATGTAATCGCAATATGTGAACACTGATGCGAAGTTGCTTTGGCTTTTGCCACCCACGTAGTGATGGTAATCATGATACTCAGCACCTCCAAACAGGGGAACTAACTTTGTAGGACTCCATGGAAATTCATATCTACATCAGTTAACTTCTCATGAATAAATGATGTATCTTCGCAAGTTTGTGTTCTAAGCTATAATAAGCCAGCCGTCGGATGCTTTCATATGAATATTGAGGTAACTTTATTACAGCAACTCAAATAAGCTTTTCACAAAATTTTAACATATATATGCAGTCGACTATTGTATACATTAATGTTTTCAGTTGCTTATTGAAGGACAATCCAATCCTAATGAATGATGATGTTTTCAGTTGCCTTTTCAAGGACAATCCAATCTTAACGCTAAAGCAGCTACATGAAAGAGGTCTGCTACACAAAAAGTGGGTTGTCACTGGAAGAGTTCGACGGGACTTACCCGCTATGAGCATAAATTGCTTCCATTTGCCTCAAAGCAAACCAAACCCAGAAGGTGAGTATGTGTCCCGGAACTAACGCGGGACCGATAAATGAAGGAAAGCTAAGAATCAAAACTTCTGCCCAATGTGCATAAGGTGCTGCAGGTCCTATTGGAGCAGTGTACTCATGGTGAACGTGGTGGATTTTCTCGTATGCCCATTTGGTATGGAGCCACCTATGAAGCCAGTAACCTATGTAGTCTTCTATAAGGAAATAGATTAATATTTGAGAGAAGACTTCCCAACCACAAGGCAATGGCAAACTAGTTCGGATACCAACCCACTGCAACAAAATAATTGAAGATAAGATTTTTATTAAATTTTTTTTGATCAACTAATATAAGCATACAGTTCTCTATAAATTGTTTTTACCACGCATCAGTGACGACGAATCATCACTTTGAGATCATTATAACATAACATACAAATTAAGATAACCTGTATCCTTCGCGTCCTTTATGTAAAAATATCAAGAAATTTATTAAATTTACTTTAATCAAATGACTGCAAGAATTAGAATAAAATTTTGTTAACTTTCAAGATTAATCGACTAATTCTATAGATCAAACATATTATTGTAATATTTGTATCTCAATTCTCATTGTAGGTAAGTATTTTAGATATTATATAAGTATGACAAAAAATTGTTACTTTTTTTATATGTTTTTTTAGTTTACAAATATAAACTTTGAAGAACAAATTATGAAAATCCCTCAATCTTTTTTCTTTTCATGCTCTTTCTTAATATTTTATGTTTAGAATGATAACATAGTAACCTTACAACATTTTGACTTGATAATGATAATAAAATATTTTTTTAGTCCAACCAATGGAAAGAGAAGCTTAAGAATAGAAGAATTCTTCTTATATTTTCCGGTGCTCATCTTCTTCCTCCAAGTGCTTTCTTGTTTCCTTAGTCCATTCTTATTTGACCCTTCATTTATTTCCTCTTATCTACTACTTTTGTGCTAGAATTCAACTTATATTTGCTTTCTCACTATTGTTGATGTACACGAGTTTTTTTTGGCTTCTTAAGGACATTTTTGTTCTTTCTATATATTTCCTTTCATGTCCTCTATTTTATTACTATTTCAAGAATGATTATTAAAACATTTTTTCTCTCTAAACTCAATTTCTTTTCTAATTTTCAGTTAATGGTCCTTTACACACCTAAACCTAGGCTAAAACCTTCTCTTATAGATCCATTTTTACCCCTGCTTACTTGCCTCACCCTTAACCCTTTGCTCCCTCAAAGCTCCAGCTCTTTGCTTGTTCGTTCTACCTTCCCCATTATCTAACTTCTCCTCTTTAGCAAGCAAGCTTCGATGAAAATGATCCTTTCTAGATTACTATACCTCTTCCTCCCTTTAGTATCACCATTATCTCAATTTGAAACAGGTACTAAGCAAGAGCTCCATATTAACTATCAATTATTTCCCTCCTACTGAATTAGAAAGATGTCATATTGTTTCTCCTCATATAGAAACCATGAGGGAAGGAGCTAAAAGTTAGTCATCTACCTTGGTTGTCTTCTTCTTAGGGAAGTGCCCTTCGTTCTATATAATCAATAGCTAGGCCACAAATTATTGGAAAGGAAAAGTCCTTAGCGAGTTTTTCCTTTATGAGGATAATAGATTTTTGTTTAAATTCTCTACTAATGCTAGAGAAAAGGAGATCCTCAAAGCTAGACTCTAGCATGTTATTAGCTTCCCCGTATTTTTATAGCTTTGGAAACGAGGTGTTACCATGGAAAAAATTAAGTATGAACTTATCCCCATATGGATTAACATTTATAATTTTCCTCTTGAGTATTAGTCAGTAAGTGGATTGAGTTAATTGGCAAGTTATACGAGCAAGCCTATATGCATAGATGAAATAATTACCTTAAGGAAAAGAATTGGATTGTTGAGCTAAAAATTAGTTTGCCTTACATTATCTTTGGTTAAAGATTCTTTTATAGTGTCTTATCAATGGTAGCCAACCTTGAAGCAATAAGATAAGAAATGGAAAGCCACGAGGAGGTTCCGAAAAGAAGACTACTTAGAAATTATGGGCCTTGAAACTCAGCTTGATGTTATTCTTAAAACTAATAATTCTCAAGGCTTTAAGCTAGCTCATAATGTTGATGATAAGGTCCTTAAGGAAATAAGTGCCATTAACTATAATAAGGTAATGCTTGAATAGCCTATAACTACTAATTAAGGGAAATCCAAGTATCCTTGAGTCCAGTGATATGCATGATGAAGCACCTAGCCATAAAACAATAAACTTAACTCAAGATATGTACCATATATTTGTGGTTCCTCCATTACACCCACAAATAGCTTCACTTATACTCATTCAAATCTGGAGACAAAGAAGATGATCACTAAAGATTTTTTGGATTAATAATAGTAGGAAATCTATTAGGAAAAGTAGATCCAAGAAATCCAAAAACATATCTCCTTCTTTATATCATTAATTTCATGTAATGTTGAGCAACATTAATTGTCCTAAGAGATTACAATCCCTAAAGGAATTTATTTTTGAAACAAAACCTATTTTGTTATTAATTTTGGAGTCCAAACTCAATTTGGATAACTATAATAAGTTAAAAATTTTAGGTAATCAATGGTCATTACTCATAAATTGTCAGTATTACTACTATGGATGTATATAGTGGTTGCTTTTGGTTTTAGGGTAAAAAATGTCAACTTGCTCCATACTAATGATCAACTTGTACACCTATCAGTCTTCTTTTCCCAAGAGAACATCAATGTTAATGTCTAATTCATATATGATTCTAACCTTTCGTTTCAAAGAAATTCTTTCTTGGTTAAGTTTTAATGAATTGACTCTTCCATTGAAGGCCTTTGGATTCTCTTATGTGACTTCATTAGTACACTTTATAATTTAAAATTTGACGGTAATGTATGTTTAAGAAAATTTAGTGATGATTTTAAGGAATTTGTGGAGGAACCAAATATCACTAATTTGAAACAAAAGAGAAATTTATTTTCATAGAGCAATAAATAAATGTCAAGTTAGCAAAATAGGAAAAATTGGATTAGGCTCTTCTTAATGGAGATTGGATGGCAATGCTCCTTGAAACTATATCCCTTTTTATAAATCCATCATTTTAAGATCACTCTCCAATAATCATCATAAGCATCTTCCCAAAATGTTTAAAGAAGTTCCCTTTTATATTCAATAATTTTCTTATAGAGGAAGAGGGATATAATGAGGCTATTCTAAGAGGGATGTCTTGCTTTGTCTCTAGTCACAAAGCCTTTATTTATATCAAGAAAGTAAGACCAATGAAAAAGAGCTTCAACAACTCAATTCTAAAAAAAATAACAACATTTACTTGTCATAAACTTCAACTAAGCTCAAGCTTATGAAGGGCCTAAAAGAGTTATATAAAGACCCTACATACTCTTATAAGACCCATGATAAATAATTAGCTCTCAACTTCTATTGAAGTGCATTTGCTAACCATAATTATTTGCATGAGTAAAGATGTAGGGTTTTGTGGCTCAATAATGGAGATAAAAAATACTATTTTCTTTTTATAAGACAATTTTTGAAAGAAGGACTACTAACAAAATTATCTCTCTAATAAAGCACAGTGGCAAGATTGTTGTTTCTTAAAATGACCTTAAGAAAGAGGCATTTTCCTTCTCCAAATGCTCAGAGTGCTAGACTTTTTTAGATTAGGGGTAGTGTTGAAAATTAATCTAAAAGTTTAGGAAATCTATGAAAAAAATTTAATCTAGAAAGCCTAGGAAAGTGTGTGCAATTAATTATGAAGAAATATCTTATATGAATTCTAAGTTTAAAATAGGAAGTAACATAAATACTAGGCAAAATATCTAGAATATTTTACAATTCACCAAAGACTTCCTACAGCTATAAATAAGCCAGAAATATAAGCCAATGGAGTGAGAAGAAAACATTGTAAGTATATCGTAAGCTAAAGTAATAAAGTTCTTTTTGTAGAAATCCTTCACTCCCCCTCTCATGTCCTTAAAATCTAACATCTTTATAAGATAGAGATTATTGTGGATAGAACTTGAGAATAGTGGTATCTTGGTTTTGAAGTCATTCATAATGTAACCAATATTAAACTCAACAAGATAATAGTTATCTATAACAAATTTTTCTATTGATAAAAGATTTGTAGCAAGTTGGTGAATAATCAAAATATTAGTAAGGTGAAGTGGATAAGTATGTCCATTATTGGTAATCACTTTGGATGATCATACGAAGTTACAAAATCCATAAGTTGGAGATCAAGTATAATATGAGCAATTACACTAATATAAGGTAACCAATTAATAACATTACTTTAAGCAAATTACAAACTATTAGGATTAGCCTTGATATTCATGGAAGAAAATACTATGGTGGGAGTATTAGGATCATAACGGTGGGCATTTTTAATAAATTTGACATTGGGATGGATGTTTATTAGATTTGTCAAAATTTGAATCAGGTTGAATTAGGGGCTTGGTTAGGAGTTTAGGTTGGATAAGGAACTAGGATGGAGCTGGCTAGAGAAGGGGTCTGACTGGGCTAGGCTAAATAAGGGTACTAGTGAGGAAAATTGAATGAAGAACCATGTTGAGAGCCAACCTGCCAAGAGTTTGTATAAGGTACAAAACCATTCAGGTTTGGTATGTCTCTAGAAAACCTGCGAGAGTCGCATTTGCCACTATTTCCAGTTAAGGGATTTCCACCATAAGAGATGATGAACTTAGTTTTAAAAGAGGAAAAAAAGTAGCAAATGGTAGGAGAGGAGGTGCTACTCGCAGATAAGGACCTTAGTTTAAAGAATAGTGGAGTCTTGATGTTCGATGATGGTGATGAAGGATTTATATTATACATGTAAGTCATTTAATGTGAAGAGGATAAGATCCTGCTGTGAGATATTGTCATTGATGGTTGCAAGTTTATCAGTAGTGTTAGCAGTGATGCGAGAGTGTTGTAAATGTAGTCAAAGAGATTAGGAGTGATCAAGATTGCTTCAAATTATTTTCTAAAGCAAGGTAATTCGTAGAATTCAGAAGTATCGACAATTTAATTGAATCTCAACATAGAAGATTGCTCTATTTCATAGTTTCGTGTTGACTGAATAATAATTTTATATGCATGGAGTTGTTATTCCTTTAATGTTATATATGTACATTGTTGGCAGTTAGACAACATGAAAGGACACAAGATGAACAGCTACATAACATAACCTCCGTCGGTTATATTTATTCTCATATAAAAGGATAATTCAGGGAGTGGAATAAAAATGTTCATTGCAATAAAAGAAAAAACTCTCTCATTCTTTCTCACGTGAAACACACTATCAAAGTTTAGAGTTTGGGACGTGAATTAACGGTAACTCTAGTAGCTAACCATGAAAAGTGGATTAACAATCGGAGAATTGATCAACCGCTTCTGCATTATGGTTAGTCCTTATATATAAATCTACATACACAATATATAATGGATAATTTTATAAAATAAATTCAATGGATAAGTTTCATGTTGATATAATTGTGAGGAAATCTTTGTGTTCATGTGTTATCACTAGATTTAGTCGTTTCTTATGTTTCCAAGCAAAGCTTTGTCATCAGGTTTCAATAACATTTTAATTATTCATGTCTACTATCATCATGTTTACATACTGACGTCGAGAAATTAAACTTCCATCATCATATGAATATTGTAAACCAAATGTATTGTATATATATATATATATATAAGTGTTCTTTTATTATATATATTGTTCCTTCTCTTTCGCATCAGTCAAATGAAAAAAATTATTGAAAGAAACCGTAAATAGATGCTAAATGTTATGGTTATCAATGATATATATAAGCCAGTTTGGTCACTAATTTTTTAATTTATATTCTAATCAAGTACTTTGTCAACATTAGTATTTTAATATTATTTTGAATTCCAAAAAAAATTCATCATTTTGAATATAATCGTGCATTTAAATAGAGAGTTGACATTATTATAAGACATTAAAATATGCTTAACACATTATATATATGTAATTTTAGCCAAAAGAAACTACAGTTGTTGAATTATATTTCTTGGTGGCTACTTTATGATTTCAGATTTCTTATTCTCGTAATGTAAATGGTGTGCACAGTGACAGAGCCAGAAATTTATAATAGGAGGGCCCAAATATTTAATTTTTTAAAATTTTGGAGGGCCCAATATACTACTAGCTCTCAAATAACTTCATCATCATATATGTGTATATATATAATATTTAATTTTTTAAAATTTTGGGGAGCCCACTGACCCAATGGCCCCCATGTAGCTACGTCAATGGGTGTGCATTCATTGAAATGTTAGAAAATTGTAATAAATGTAGCACAAAGATTGTAATGTACCTAAGAAAGGGTTAACCATGAAATCACAATCAGGAATATATTCGACAGTACATTTATGCAAGGTAAGAATAGGGGACCTGAGGCAGACCAAAGCAAAAATTGGAGGACAAATAATGAAACAGTCATCAAGCACACATCCAGGGAAGCAAAGTTGTATATACAACATACCTTCATAGTATCATAAGAAAACAGTTGCAGGGGTCCAAAAACAAGAAGAGAACTGACAACGACATCTTTGTAGCATTTTAGCATGCCGGAGAATGATATCTTGATTCTGGGTTGAATTTTGTACTTGGCCAATTTCTTGCACTTAATCAGATCAATCAGAATGTATGGTAGAGAAAAGAGAGAGTAAAAGAAGAAAAAGAAGAGGAAGTTGTGAAAATCAAGAATAAAATCAGATTTATTTGCGGAGTAAGAGAACCACAATTTCTCAGCAACAGAAAGCTCTCTACCTAGAGCTGTCTCTGCCTGTTGAAGACTATGATATGGCAGCATTTTCAAGAGAGAGAGAGTGGAGAAAATGCTTAGAAGAAAGACAGGAAACGATTGAAAACAGTCCAGTTCAAGATTTAAAGGAAGCAAAGAACAATTATTCATTATTCTTTTTCGTCGTACATTACTGGTTAAGTTGGTGAGTAAATTGCAAGGATTCATACTTCTATACAATCAGGCTTAGGCCATCGCAGCACTTCCGACAAATTCGTTTACGCTATTACCTTGAAATGTTTCTAGGTGCTCACACAACTGTTAATTGTCAACGCCAAGGATTGCATATCATTATTCAGTACTCAACATACGCCTCCTTTTTCATTTATAAATGTTTTTTGCATTAATATCTTAACCACTAGTGTTAACATTCCACCCTCACCGGAGAAGCTGACGGAAGCATTCATTCCTAGCAAAAAATAAGTCATTAAATCAGTGATCGCACCATATACTAATATCTTCGACAGGTTATGCTTTTGACCTTCTTCTTAATTAAGTTTTTCTTTTTTGAAAAATAAACCTTCTTAAGTTTATCGGGACATAGCTGGCGATTACAAATTGACTTTTTATATTTTATGTGATAATATTAATAAATCACAAGCGACGCTACCAATTTCATGTGTTTTTTAAGAATAAAATAGAATTAATTAATAAAGAAGAAAGAGTCATACAAGCTTAAAAACAAGAGGGAGTACCCTATCTGCCTTGCCTTTGAAGGCAAAGCATTAAGAACAAGAAAAACACGGTGAAAATAAATGAAGAAAAGTTTACACTAAAGATTAAGTGGAAAACATATATTTGAATTAGAAGTCAAGTGTAGGTTCTTCATTCAAATGAGTTTCCGGACCTCAGTGATGATCATTGATATCAAAGCTTCCTTGGAAGAAAATTTACTGGCAACACGTCTTAGGATGTGTTCTCTCCAAAGTGTGTAAATACAATTGCCCAGTGCGAGAGTATGAATATGAAGATCTAATTTTGAGTAGGCGGTTTGAGTTGAGGCGGTCTGCAAGAGAGTCCCCGGATCAGACCATGAATATTTAGCAATAACATAATCCCAAATAGAGTTATTAAAGGGACATTGGAATAAAAGATGGTTCCGTGATTCATCATACAATGAGCACATTGGGCATGATTTATCAACTTGCAAGTAAGACATTCTATCAGTGTTAGCTTGTTATGTATTGCCAACTATAAAATAAAAGAAATTATTGGAGTTAAAAACCTTACTCCGTTCTGTCTTGAGCTAAGATACTTTGTCACCTCGTCAACGTAACAAATTAACCCTAGTTTTGTTGGTAAAGTTACTGAGTGGTACATGACGCGAACCGCGGAAGGTTTGACGTCGAGGTGATGAATTGGAATTGAACAAACAAGAAAATAAAGGATACGCAAGGTTTTGATTTCTACGACACC